>CAUYLG010028626.1:0-235997 GCA_963573385.1 Cacajao melanocephalus
CATAAAAACCCTAGAAGAAAACCTAGGCAATACCATCTACGACATAGGCACAGGCAAGGACTTCATGACTAAAACACCAAAAGCATTGTCAACAAAAGCCAAAATAGACAAATGGGATCTAATTAAACTTAAAAGCTTCTGTACAGCAAAAGAAACAATCATTAGAGTGAACCAGCAACCAACAGAATAGGAAAAAATTTTTGCAATCTACCCATCTGACAAAAGGCTAATATCCAGAATCTACAAAGAACTAAAACAGATTTACAGGAAAAAAACAAACCCATTCAAAAGTGGGCGAAGGATATGAACAGACACTTTCAAAAGAAGACATATATGAGGCCAACAAACATACGAAAAAATGCTCATCATCACTGGTCATTAGAGAAATGCAAATCAAAACTACACTGAGATACCATCTCATGCCAGTTAGAATGGCGATCATTAAAAAATCTGGAGACAACAGATGCTGGAGAGGATGTGGAGAAAAAGGAACACTTTTATACTGTTGGTGGGAGTGTAAATTAGTTTAACCATTGTGGAAGACAGTGTGGCGATTCCTCAAGGACCTAGAAATAGAAATTCCATTTGACCCAGCTTTCCCATTACTGGGTATATATCCAAAGGATCATAAATCATTCTATTATTAGGACACATGCAAACGTATGTGCATTGCAGCACTGTTTACAATAGCAAAGACCTGGAATCAACGCAAATGCCCATCGACGATAGACTGGACAGGGAAAATGTGGCACATATACACCATGGAATACTATGCAGCCATAAAAAATGGTGAGTTCATGTCCTTTGTAGGGAATGGATGAATCTGGAAACCATCATTCTCAGCAAACTGACACAGGAACAGAGAATCAAACACCACATGTTCTCACTCATAGGCGAGTGTTGAACAATGAGAACACATGGACACAGGGAGGGGAGCATCACACACTGAGGTCCGTGGAGGGGGACTAGAGGAGGGACAGTGGAGGGTAGGGAGTTGGGGAGGGATAACATGGGGAGAAATGCCAGATATAGGTGATGGGGATGGAGGCAGCAAACCACATTGCCATGTATGTACCTATGCAACAAGACTGCATGTTCTTTACATGTACCCCAGAACCTAAAATGCAATTATATATATATATATATATATATATATATATATATATATAAAATGAAAAAATAAAAGAAAATGGGGTGTGGGTTTCATGAGGGGCTTACTGCTTGGGGTCTTACCTGGGTTCAGCCTGTGGTGGGGCTGTTATTTTCCACTGGCAGCAGCACTAGGCTGGCCACACCTGGCACCTCTGGTGCAGTGGCTACGGATGCCCCAGGAAATGAGGTCCTCAGGTGCCTCTTCATGTACACCAGACACCAAGTGCCTACTGTAGGAGAGGGTGGTGGAGACCTTGAGGTTCAGTGTTCAGGAGGATTAGCTGGTTTGCCAGACAAGCTTAGAGTATCCCTGCCCTGTGGGGTAAAAGGCAAGAACTGTCACCCTTTGCTGCTGGCTCCTTTGCCAGGATCCCTTCCCAGGACAAGTGCACACAATCCCCTCCCAGCGCTGCTGGGACACAGCCCTGCAACTTACAGCGGGCTCCACCCACCTCTTCCCTACAACCCCCACTCTTGTTTGGGGCTGTAAAAGTAGGAAACACTCCCATACAAACCCAAATTGCTTTTTCTGTTCTCCCACCCCACAACAATCAACACGGAAGACTTCTGTGGCCAAATGTGTGGGGATTTCTCCCCAACAATAAACAAGCAATCGGTTCTGCAGCAGACACCAGCTGGGTGTCCCCCACTTCAGTTCTAGTACTGTTTACCTGGAGATAGAATCAGATCCCAGACGGTGAGGGCTCTGTGCCCAAGACTCCCTCCCTCCCCAGCCCCGCTAGATACCAGGAGCAAGTCCAGGCCTCCAGAACTCCTGAGTGACTGGCTTCAAGTTGGGGTTCCCATGGCTCCTCTTTTGATTAATTTTCTGGAGCAGCTCACAGAACTCAGAGAAACACTTAACTTACCTTTAGTGGTGGATTACAAAGGATACAAATGAAGAGATGCAGAGGGTGAGGCACGGGAGAGGGAGCGCAAAGCTTCTATGCCCTCTGCAGGGACCACCCTCCAAGAAGCTCCTCGTGTTCAGCCATCCAAAAGCTCCTCGCATCCAGTCCTTTTGGGTTTTAATGGAAGCTTCATGACTGATTAAACCACTGTCGATTGGTGGTCAACTCACCCTCCAGGTTGTGGGGTGGGGCTGAAAGTCCTAACCCTCTAATCCTGCCTAGGTGTTTCTCATAACCAGCCCCATCGCGAAGCTCCCTAGGGGGCTGCCAGCCAGCAGTCAATTCATTTGTGTACAAAAAGACATCGCTGTGGAGTTGCTAAGGATTTCAGGAGTTGTGTGCAGGAAACAGGGTTCACAATATCACAGGGGACGTGCTGGGGCTCCTGTGAGTCTGGGACACCCAGTGTCATCCATAGAGTGCTCGGGAACCCTGCACTGTAGGGTGGGATGTGCACCCCGTGCGTAGGACAGGAGACTCAGAGGACATGGAAGAGCTCGAAGTGTGGCAGGACTGGGCCATGACCACCTATTCTCCTGCCAAGGGATAGCGAGAGAGAAGGCTGCCCAGGGCGCAGCCATAGCACACCTAGGAGGTCCATGGAAGCAGACCCCTGTGAGTTCAGGACATCTGAGACTGATCACTGGAGCCCCGGCCATGCACTGCTGACGATGTGAGACGACAGCCTATCCAGGAATCGACACAGAGGTGTCTGCTCCAGCCACTTGTGATTTGCGGGCTTTAATTGCAGAGCTGCTCCCGTCTTATAAAATCAGGATGGAGTTGCCACTGCTGAGGCAGGGAAAAGATTTGTCTAAAATATTGGCTGCTGTCATCGATACCGAGACCTCTTGAGCCAGGTCCCTTCCACATTCTGATGAGGTAAGGCTGCTCTAGAAGAAAAAGGCCTGCAGAACATAAATCTATTTGACACCAAATGTCTCTTTCTCATGGTAAGCCAAACGCCCCTGTGCAGGAGCCAGAGATACAGACACAGAAAAAGAGGAGCTGGTTCTATCTTCAAGGACAGAAAGAAAGAGAAACTCCATCTGGTGCTAAAGCAGGCCCTCTCTGCAGCTCCTTCCAAGTCCAAGCCAGCTACCACAACTCTCACCAAAGCTGTAGCTCTTCACGGGGATGGAAAAGCAATCTTGTCATACGTGGCCATCGGGATGATTTCCTCCTGCCCTCGTGCCTGCTGTGGATGAAGGGCGCTCCCCGACGCCGTTACTGTTGCTTTGGCCAATGGAGCATTAGCAGTGAGGTGTGAGCAAAGGCCTAGAATGTGCTTGTGTGTACAGTTGGCTCAGCTCCTGGGCTCTGGCCCCTGAACATGAGAATACGTCCCGGTGCTGCTGATCAAAGGAGGAGGAGCCCACGGGGCACATCAGAGGCCACCCTGCAACTTAGAGGCTAGTGCAGCAGAGCCCAGCGACCTTGCACAGCTGTGCGTGACCAATGAACACTGGTTGTTACAAGCCACTGAAATTGTGACGTTGTCTGTTACACAGCATGACTGTGCCAAAAGTCCATCACCACATCCAGGATTTTAGACAAACAAGACGCTGATACAATGCCACCATCTCAGAATTATTTGAAAAACAACCCTGACACCAACATACCTTTTTTTCTCACGCATCTTCAAATCATATTATTCCCTCAGTCTGTGAGCCAGGGGTTATTTTATTTTTAAAGTTTGCTGCCTCCTCAGTATATATAATTTGACCCTAATTTTGTTAAGACATGAATATATATAAATATATTCCAGAGATGAGACTGAAACGCTCAAGATGGTGACAGCAGTATTTCTGGGTTGAGAGATTTAGAGTGACTTATGTTCAGCTGAAAACATTTCTATATTTGTTCACATTTTCTATAAGTAATTATTTTATAATCAGCTATACATAACTTGATTTTTGAACAGATAAAGCTTAACATAAACATAGTTTAAACATAAAGTTTAGTTCCCCAGAAACTTTGTTCGGAATGTCAAAAACACAGGCCAGGAAGATAAGTAAATCCTTACACAACGGAATCACTGTTCACCCTGGGAAGGGAGAGAACTGCCAGAAATCCAGACAAAGGGATCCTCAGATGCTGTTGGCCTCCTCTGCTGAGAAACTGATAGGAGAAAATATTTGTCCTTGAGAAAGCTGGCCCCTGATTAAATGTTGCTATGCACTGATACATCAGTAAATCATTTCCACAACCCCAAACATTGAAACAGTGCGAGGTGGCAATGACCCCTTGGGTGATTTCTCACCTGGGAAGATGTCATAAAGGTAAAGATGAGCACTAGGGTTCAAATGTGCTTGTAATGGGGACACCTGCAGTGGGCAGAGAGTGGGGCGCACACCTCCCTAAACTCGTTTCTCAGAAACACATCAGGTCACCCACTTTCTCTCCAAAAGCAGAAAGTAAAGTTGGATTGAGCGCATGTTCCCTTTTCCCCGAAAATGCCTAACTGGATGTGTGAGGTTATGACAGATTTAGAACCCGCCAAAATCAGAGTGAGTGTTCTTCCTGGGCTAGGACATACTCTACTTCTCTGACGTGGAATAAGATGGAAATTTCATAACCTCAAGGGAGAGAGAACATTTCCCACTGCAGAAGGTAATATTCAGGGGCATCTTTCAGGATTCTCAGGTGGGCAGAACCATGATGGGTCAAGGGATGAGAGATCGATTATGGGAACGAGACCTTGTCAGTTGTGGGAGGTTTGAGAGGGAAGTTGGCAGAGAGGAGGAATCACCAACTAGCTGGTCTGGGAAGTCAAGCTCATCGCGCTGCCAAAGCTAGTCAGTGAAGGCAGATGTGTCCACATTGAGTTATTTCTTCTGTGAGTTTTCAGCCAACCACCTGAAGATGGTCTGGAGCTATTTGTTGGTCAGGAGCATGCCCCACAGTGAAGAAGACCAAATGGACAAGGAGTGCAAGGACACTCAGGAGGCTGTGGCACCTCCAAGCGTGTCTGTCACGGCACCTAACTGTGCTGACCTTCAGAAGGTAATGGCTGCTGCCCATTGATCAGAATTGGCTCAGTCCTTTCCATAAGGAAAGAAGGGGAAAGGGAAATCGAAAGGGAATCTGGCCTTGTCAGTTTCTACGGCAAGGCTCTGCCAGCAAAAAACGGTGGCCATGGGCCAGGCAGCCCAGAGTGCCTGCTGCAGAGCCAGCTCTTCTAGCTAAAAGTTTCTTCACCTCAGCACTGCTGACGCTTCCAGCAGGCGATCCTTTGTGGTGGGGGCTTACCCTGAACATCCCTGGCCTCTACTCACAGGATACCAAGGGCATAGTCCCTGCAAGTCATAACCAAAACCATTCCCAGACATTGGCAAATGTCCCCAGAGTGGTGGCAGACACAGTCCTGCCAGTTGAGAACCACTGACTTACCTTCTGCATCTCAGAGCACTGAACCAAGGTTTTAGAAAATAATGAAGCTTATTCACTCACCTTGTGCTCACTAAAAAACATTGTTTTAAAAAGTTTTAGTGAGAACAGAAAGGGTTTCCGTGTGACTAATAAACAACTAATGGGGGCTGGGTTCATGCCTATAATCCCAGCACTTTGGGAGGCTGAGGCAGGAGGATCACGAGGGCAGGAGATCGAGACGATCCTGACTAACACAGTGAAACCCCAACTCTAGTAAAAATACAAAAAATTAGCCGAGCACAGTGGCACATGCCTGTAGCCCCAGCTACTCAGGAGGCTGAGGCAGTAGAATCACTTGAACCCACAAGGCGGAGGTTGCAGTGACCCAAGATTGTGCCACTACACTCCAGCCTGGGTGACAGAGGAAGACTTCCTATCAAAAAAATAAAAATTTGGGAGCCTGAAGCAGGGGGATCACTTCAGGCCAGGAGTTTGGGACTAGCCTAGGCAACATAGAGAGACCCCACCTCTTCTCATTTTTTTTTTTAAGGTGGACTCTTGCTCTGTTGCCAGGCTGGAGTGCAGTAGCGCAATCTCAGCTCACTGCAACCTCCACCTCCTGGGTTCAAGCAATTCCTGCCTCAGCCTCCCGAGTAGCTGGGATTACAGGCACGTACCACCATGCTCGGCTAATATTATTATTATTATTATTTTGTATTTTTAGTAGAGATAGGGTTTCACCCTGTTGGTCAGGCTAGTCTCAAACTCTTGACCTTGTGATCCGCCTGCCTCGGCCTCCCAAAGTGCTGGGATTACAGGCGTGAGCCATTGCGTCTGGCTGCAAGACCCCATCTCTACGAAAAGTGTAAAAATTAGCCGGGCATGGCTGTTGTCTAGCAAGTAAATAAATCCAGTGTTCTATTTTTCCATCGCTGTGGCACTCATTGCCTTTTCTTTAATAATTCCGGAAGTTCCACTAAGATTGCCTTGTCGAGTCTCCTTGTCTGGAGCAGTGGACAGCCCAATCTGAGGAGTGTGGGCCATCAGCTCAAAGGGCTGAGCCCACAGCCAGGGTCTCTGCTGCTGTTTGTGGTGAGTCACTCAACAGCAATAACGCCTTTCTTGTTTGTGGAGTTACAACCTGAGTCCTGGTCAGCAGTTTCCAATCCATGACTCAGAGTGTGAGACTTTGTTGGGATGCTAAGGTGATCTGTTGAGTTTTCAACCTTGATTTGTAACTTATCTATTAATTCTCTTTTCAAAGAAATCTTTGTCATGGAGGAGTAAATAAGCTACTGAGCATCTGATTCAAACTCTATCCGCAGAGTCCCACAGCTCTCTAAATTTCTGCCTATTCGATCTGTACTTCTCATTCAAATGCACGTTGGGTCATAGAGACCAATGCTGTCCAGAAAAAAAAAAAAAAAAAAAAAAAAGACGTCAGTCCCAAATTACTAACCCAGTCAGAAAAAATTGGGATCAGCCAGCCATGGTACCTCGTGTCTGTAATCCCATAATTCCAGTGCTGTGGGAGGCCAAGGCAGGAAGATTGCTTGGGCTCAGGAGTTCAAGACCAGCCTGGGAAACATGGTGAGGTGCCATCTCTGAAAAAAGAGAAAAAAATTGAGTTCATTGGGTAATTGCAAACTTACGAGGAACACTAAATGCACACTATAGCAGGGCATTATCAGAGAATACGTAGAAATGGAGCATATGGAAAAAAAAATAAATCCATGGTCCTCCAATCTACAGAACTCACTTCAAACCTTAAAGCCAGGGATGATGAGATGTGAGAATTCTGTTTCTCGGTTAACCTAGAATTAAGTCTAAAATGGTGAAAAAAATAGATGTAGATGCTGCCAACAGCAGGGACTTTGGAAAAATATGTCCAGCATCAAAGGAGGCAAGGCAAAAGTATTTTGAAAAGAAAAGGCAAAGAATGCAAGGCAGTCAGACATCAGGAGCGTTTATCCATCAAATCATAAAGCACGAATGTTGAAAACCACAGCAACGACAGCTCCCTGCAACCTCACCAAACCTGCCAAATTACAGTAGCTTGTTCATGGTGGGGAACCAGTCATTTTCTCATGTGATTACCATATTTCTAAAAGGCATAATAGTTGTATTGGAAATACTCAGTGTTTTATTGCTGTGGGGTACTAGAATAAGACATGATTTATCTCAGAGTGAAATATGTGAGGTTTTTCCTGACTGTGGCAGGTCACACTAGAAGCAGGGCAAATGTCAGATTTATGCTTTTGGTCTTGTCTTGAAAGCAAAAGGCTGGTTGTAGCCAACAGAGCTCTTGCTGGCATAATTCCAAAGGCCATAAGAGTTCTCGGCTATGTCTTCTGTTCTCTCATTCGGAAGAAAAGAAATCACAGATTGTATTAACTTTCTATTGATGCCTAACAAATTACCTCAAAATTAGCAGCTTAAAACAGCACCTGTTGATCACCTCACCGTTCTGGAGGTCAGAAGTCCAGGTGGCTTGACTGGCTTCTCTGCTTCGAGGTTTCATGAGGCTGACATCGAGGTGTTGGCCAGGTGGGGTTTTTATCTGAAGGCTCAGGGAAGAACCCATTTCCTGCTTACTCGGGATGCCGGCAGAGTTCTGTTCTATGCAGCTGCAGGACTGGGGGCCTTGTTTCCTTTCTGGCTGTCAGCTAGGGGTGAAGAGCCACAGTCCTCCTGTATGTGAGGCCGTCTGTGTCTTCACACCAGTGGTGGCACTTCAGTTCGTTCTTGTGGTTGGGCTCTTTCTTCTTCTGCCTTCTCTTGTACCTCCCTCTTCTCCCATCGGCTAGGGAAAGTCCTCTATATTTGAGGACTTGTGTAATTAGATCAGACTCACACAGATAATCTCACAGGTTAATCTCTGAATCTTCAGGCCAGCTGACTTGGGGCCTTAATTGCAACTGCAAAATCCCTTCATGGCAGTGCCTAGATGAACGTTTGCTGGAATAACCAGGGATGGAAATCTTGGAGCATGGAGGCACTTTTAGGACTCTGCCTACCACATATATAGACATAAAGACACATGAAGGCCTTTTTCTAGTTGACGTAAGTGCCACTCTGTCTATCCTGAACCCCACAGCAATAAAACTATCAGTCATTCAGATAAATCAATGGGTTACTACAGTGGGTATTTCAAACCTGCTTGTCTATCCATAGCCTTGACCAACATATGAAGAACAACAGAAGAAAACATTGATTTCTCCTCCATGGCTTCGTGCCTCTCAACCCACCTTGCAGAGGCCCTTTATATAATTGCGCTGTCAGATTAAGTGCCCACCTGAAAGATCATTCTTGGAAAATAAAGAACCACTAGCAACCCAATTTCACAGCATGCTATTTCTACACTTGACTTTCCCAACCTTGCCTAGACCATGACTCTTGAAACTGTAGATAACTTCCTCCAGCTGGTACATTGCAAATTATGAGCCAAAGCTCTGTTGATGGAGGACATACAATAGGAATGGAGCTTAAAAAGACACAGGTGGATCCTCCCAAGTCCTTGCCTAAGCCACTCCAATGTCCTCTAAAAGTAGAAGTTATTCAGGAATAAAACCAATGATACATTTTCAGATCCAAAATTGCTTACAGAAGTCTGTGTATCACCTTTCTACAAACCTAATGGAAAGGGAAGGGATGTTCAAGACTTAAGAAACATTCCTAAAGTTATTCCTAGATTTCCCACAGTGTCCCATTCTAATGCTATTCTATCTCCAGCTCCACTTACAGGCCAACAGTTCACTGTGGTAGACCTTTCTCAGCCTTCTTTGTCATCTCTGTAAATATAGTCAATAGGTATTTTCTTTATTTGGAATGACTAACAGTATACAGGGATTTGGACCGTAATACCTCAAAAACACCTTATATTCCTTCCAGTCTTTTTTTTTTTTTTTTTCTTTTTGACGGAGTCGAGTTCCATTACCAGGCTGAAGTGCAGTGGTGCAATCTCGGCTCACTGCAACCACTGCCGCCTGGGTGCAAGCGATTCTCGTGCCTCAGCCTCCCAAGTAGCTGGGATTACAGGCACATGCCGCCACACCCACCTAATTTTTGTATTTTTAGTAGAGACGGGGTATCAGCATGTTGGCCAGGATGGTCTCGATCTCCTGACCTTGTGATCTGCCCACCTCAGCCTCCCAAAGTGCTGGGATTACAGGCGTGAGCAACTGCACCCGGCCATTTCTTCCAGTCTTTAAATCATGACTAAAAGGACATAACACTCCCAAAAGGTTACAATTTCATTCAATATAGAAGACTTTGTCTCATGTATACCTCTCCTGGAAAACCCTCAAAAGGACTCAGTCCACCTCTTAAAGGAGCAAGTGGCTAAATATGGTAAAGCCTCAAAGGAAAAATGACAATTTTGCCAAGAGGTGGTACATGATTTAGGAGGTGACCTCTCCACCAACAGGCATGTTCTATCCAAAAATAGGACACTCATGGGATTTGGGAAACTTGAAAGGTATGAAAAGCAATGGATTCACAATTTTTCCAGCATAACTGGACTCCTCCATAAACTTACCAAAAACATGCAACCAGAAAAGTTCCTTGATGAAACTGACCTTGTCTCTCCAAAATCTATGACAGCAGGCCCCAGTACGAGCTCTACCTCAACAAGATCATCATTTGCCTTACACCCTTTTGGTACATTGCCTTTAGCTGAAGCAAAAAGGAGGTGGCATGGGGTACCAAAGACAGGCTTTGGTTCAACAACATGGGAAGCACCAGAAACCACCCCTGATTTAGGCACTTCTCTAGACTCAGTGGCTAGAGTTTTCTTCCTTGTTATGTGCCATCACAGTGGTTGCAAAACGGTCAGTGCTTTTGTAGATATTACCCTTGTCGTACTATTAACTCCATGGGCCGCACCTGCTGTTCACTCCTTACTACCAACGAGCAACAGCCAGCACTGCTCTGCAAGCCCATTAGCTAGGGCTCGTTGCTGTTGCTGGTCGCTCATGTTACCATTTGTCAGTGTTATCATCTCCGTCTTGCAGTACTGCTTCCACCACCTGAAGAAGAAGAATAAGAACCCAGGACTATAGAACAGCAACCATGAAGTTGAGTATCTCCAAGGAAGATCTGGCTGATGTTCTCCTAAAGAATCTGGAGCAAGTGTTCTTTTTAAATGATCAAGGTCAATACCATTGAAGTTATGCAGTGACTACATAAAACTGTATTAGGGCCAGGCGCAGTGGCTCACGCCTGTAGTCCCAGTACTTTGGGAGGCCGAGGCAGGCGGATCACCTGACGTCAGGAGTTCAAGACCAGCCTGGCCAACATGCTGAAACCTCATCTCTACTAAAACTACAAAAAATTAGCCAGGTGTGGTGGCATGCACCTGTAGTCCCACCTACTTGGGAGGCTGAGGCAGGAGAATTGCTTGAACCTAGGAGGCGGAGGTTGCAGTGAGACAAGACCGCGCCATTGCACTTCAGCCTGGGCAACAACATAAACTCTGTCTCAAACAAACAACAACAAAGCAAAACTGTATTAGAAGATAACCTTTCACTCAAAGTTGAGCCAGCTCAAATAGTAGAACTAGTAGCCCTTGCCAGAGCTGGTGTCAAAAGGCACACATGTACACACACACACACACACACACACACACACACAACTATTATGCCTTTGATGTTGTACATAATTTGGTGATGCTATGGCACTGAAGGAATAGCTGACCTCATCAGGGAGGCCTAAAAAATGGAGAAAAAATAGATTTGTTAGAAGCACTGATGCTCCCCAAAGAGGCATACAATTAAAAGTGAAGGCACAAAGTACCAGCAATAAGAAAGAAGGTGATAGGAGTGCATTGGCAGATATTAAACAAAAGAAGTGCACTTTTCTCCTTCTTAGGAGTTATTTACGATGAAGGAAATGTAAAAAAAAAAAAAAAAAAAAAGTTTTTTTTAACATACAATTTATTTCAGACAGAGTATTTAACCCTAGATTCAGAAAACAGAAACACTGGGCCAGGTGCGTGGCTCACGTCGATAATCTTAGCACTTTGGGAGGCTGAGGCGGGCAGATCACCTGAGGTCAGGAGTTTGAGGCCAGCCTGGCCAAAATGGTGAAACCCTGTCTCTACTAAAAATACAAAAACCAGCCAGGCGGTGTGATGTATGCCTGTAATCCTATCTGCTCGGGAGGCTGAGACAGGAGAATGGCTTGAAGCTGGGAGGCAGAGGTTGCAGGGAGCCGAGATTGCGCCACAGCACTCCAGCCTGGGTGACAGAGCAGGACTCTGTCTCAAAGAAAGAAAAGAAAAGAAAATAGAAACACTGGCTAAAATCAGGTTGTTGGGTCAATTTCAGTAGTCTCTAATGCGGCGAGGCTGGCCACCTGGTTACACCAAAAAACTGAGGAAAACATTGACCAAAATGCACAACACTGCTTCCACCACAAATAAGTTACTGGGGACACTTCCCCTCGGTAGCTAGAGATGTGAAAGGCGTAGGCCTCATCTGCACTATCATAACCACACCCCCACAAAAAAAACTGTGATGGTGGGACACAGATGGTCTGAGCCATATCCCAGAGGACTTCTAAACACTTAAAGATGGGCTTTATCCGCTTTTCCAATTCACGAGATTATGCACATGTACTAGGGGTTGCCTGTAAATTCTCTGAAGGTGAGCTCTTCTCACGTAGAAAAGCCACTGCAATAACTAAACTAAAAAAAAAAAAAAAGTTAGACAATGGTTTTTCCCACCTGGGAAGCCAATCTTACTAATGTTAAAGGTACTCATTTACTGGAATAGTCATAAAGGAACTTGGAGAGGTGTTACTACTTCATCAAAAATCTAGGCCAGGCACAGTGACTCACACCTGTAATCCCAACACTTTGGGAGGCTAAGGCAGGTGGATCACCTGAGGTCAGGAGTTCAAGACCAGCCTGCACAACATGGTGAAATCTCAACTAAAATACAAAAATTAGCCAGGTGTGGTGGTACTTACCTATAGTCTCAGCTACTTGGGAGGCTGATGCAGGAGAATCAGTTGAATCTGGGAGGCAGAGGCTGCATTGAGCTGAGATCACGTCATTGCACTGCAGCCTGGGCGACACAGTGAAACTCCATCTCAAAAAAAAAAAAAAAAAAAAAGTCTTGTTACCCTTACCCTCCACAGTTCCCAGAAAAGGTAGAGGCACAAATGTCACTACACAACTGAAATTGGCAGTGATGTGTGCCTATGACCCCAGATACTTGGAAGCTTTTTGTTTTTCTTTTTTCTTTTTTCTGGCTTTCTGTCCTGCTTCGGAGGCAGGAAAACTGCTTGAGGCCAGGAGTTCAAGAGCAGCCTGGGCAACATAGTGGGGTTCTGTCACCAAAAAAATAAAACAAAGTACAATACATTAGCCAGGGATGATGTCATGCACCTGTAGTACCAACTACTTGGGAGGCTGAGGTGAGAGGATCGCTTGAGCCCAGGAGCTTGACACTGCAGTAAGCTATAATTGCATGCCAGCCTGGGCAACAGATAAAGACCTCTGTCTCTAAAACATAAAAATAATAAAACTGGTTAAGTTATCTGAAGCTCTTAAACATCCCCATAGCTGAGATTTTTACCCCTAGTGGACATCAGGTCAGCCTGTTCTAGAACTTACAGACTGTAACCTTATGAATTAACAGGTACAAGACCCATGCACCTGTAAATTTTACCACTCGTCATGGATTTGACCTTGCTTCAGGCAGACCTAGCTAAATACTGTCAAAGAAAAATTCAATAATTATTCTTATCTTCCATGAGTGCAAACCAGATTTTCAAAAACCTCACCTTCAGAACCTCTACACTCCTTCAACCTTGATATTAGGTATTCTGGAAAAGACTCCAGTTGCAAATATTCTCTGGAGACATTCTGGAAAGGATCCTAGGAAGGTGACGGCAGAAGTGGCCCATCTAAAGTGGCTGCTGCCAAGATGCCAGCTGCAGCAGGAAGGCAGGCCCCATTCCCAGGAGTAGGCTGGAGCCCTGACCTCCCCGGTACTTCTACACCGTCTTCCCAGGCACAACACCCGGCCATCTCTGCAGTCTGCACACTTGGGGGCCTGGGAAGGCTCCCTGTCTCCACAGGCTCAGCGGTGTCTCCTCCATGCCTGGTCTCTCCCAGTTCTCAGTATCCACTTTGATTTTGGAGCAGGGTTGGGGCCAAGCCTGGGCACTGCCCCAAGTGTATATACACCCAGCTGTGTATATACACCTACTATACACAGCTGGGTATATATACACTTGGGCAGCATTGACACACCAGCTACCTGCCACCTCAGCCCCCTACAGGCTTTGGGCACCCACAAGCGTGAGAGGAGAAGCCAAGGAGGGGCTGAGGGCAGCTTGGTGCTGGCCTGCAGGTGCCCCTTGGCTCAAGCAGCCTGGGCACCAAGGACAGCAGCAGGAGGCAGACAGGTTCCTGGGTGGAAGGGGGTGGGTCCCCAGTGGAGCCCCACCTTCAGGCTGGGGAAGGCCTGAAGCCTGGGGGCTAGGCTGCCAGTTCTGTGGACTGGAGGATAACTCAGGATGCTTTTTCCTAGGCCTGCCCATAGCTGCCCATGGACCAATCAGCATGCACTTCCCTGCTCTGAGGCCCATAAAAGCCCCAGGCTCAGCCAGAGCAGGAGAGATGATAGGATGACAAGCTGCAGAGAGGGACTTCCCACCCCAGCAATGAACTACCTGCAGAGAGGAGCAACACACTCCAGGGCCTCCTTTCTGCTAAGAGTTGTGGAGATGACAGGATGACCTCCCAGCAGAGAGGGGCCACCCACCCCAGGGCCTCCTCCTCTCTGCTGAGGGCTGAACACTCATCAGGACACCCTGGCTGCAGAAAGAAGCTACCCACCATGGATCTCTGAACTGTTCTACTGCTCAATAAAGCTCCTCTTTGTCTTGCTCACCCTCCACTTGTCTGCATGCCTCATTCTTCCTGGTTGCAGGACAAGAACTCAGGGCTCCAAATGGCAAGTCTAGAAGTGCTGTAACAAACACAGCTAAAACATGCCCTTTGCTCTCCACATTGCAGGCAAAGAATGGGAGAGAAGAGAGAGAAGAGCTGAGGTCTTTGGGTAGCCCAGACCTGGGAGCTTCCCAAGCCAGAACTGTGACTCCCTGTTTGAGGCCCTGTGGTTCTTGCCATCTCTGAGCTTCCGGGCACCACTGCATTTCCCCCAGGGCCAGCCAAAGCTGCTTGCAGTGTGCATGGTCCAGCTGCAGCCTTGCAGAGAGCCGCTGCCTGTGCTAATACCTGGAATCTGCCCTTGCTACTTCAGCAGCTGTCATACTTGACTGTGTGCGGTGGCCAGACCCCACACTCACTCATTCACACACTGCCACTCCACATCTGGCTCACCCTTGGCAGGGGTGGGATCCAGGTTGGTAGCGTGAACCAAGTGCAGCCTGATGGGCCAAGTGAATGCAATGAGCAGAACAGACCAGAGCAAAAGTCAGGCAAAGGCACCACCAACCACAGAAGTTTCTGGCCAGAAAAATGACACCCAAAAGATCCCGTAACAAAGGTTCTTAATAACAGATATCACAGTAAAACCGCAAGGAGCATATCCTTGTATCCACATATCCCCTGTGCAAAAAGAAGGACAAATAAATTGATTTGGTAGCAGGGGACAACTGGAAGTCCGTACCATTGAGTATCTCAAACTGTACCTTAAAACAAAACAAACTCCAGATGAAGAAAACTGTCTGAAGGTTGACAGCAGCTACCCAAGTACTTTGCACCACATTGATGAATACTTGAAGTAGTTTCCACTCAAGATCACCAGAATAAGACCCAATGACCAAAACCACAAATTCTTTTCTTTCTTTTCTCTTCTTGTTTCTTGCTTCTGTCTCTAAACTTTATATAGATTTGGATTCCTTTTGGTTGATTTAAACTGGCTGATAGTATACTGATATAGTTTGGCTGTGTCCCACCCAAAATCTCATCTTGAATTGTAGTCCCCATAATCCCCACACATCAAGGAGAGAACAGGTGGAGGTAACTGAATCATGGGGCAGTTTCCCCTATGCTGTTCTCATGATAGTGAGTGAGATCTCATAAGATCTGAAGGTTTGATAAGTGTTTGGTAGTTCCTCTTGCATTCATTCTCCCTCCGGCCACCTTGTAAAGAAGGTGCCTTGCTTCCCCTTCACCTTCCACCATGATTGTAAGTTTTCTGAGGACTCTCCAGCCATGCTGAACTGTGAGTCAATGAAACCTCTTACCTTTATAAGTTACCCAGTCTCCGGCAGTTCTTTATAGCAGTGTGAAAACGGACAAATACATATACCAACAATGACTTATTCATGTTTTTCATTCTTGTCCTTAATACATGTGGTCCAGGGAGAGCTTATGCTTACCAGGACATTTTCTATCTAAGAGTGTAAAGCTCCAGGAAATTGGAAAGAGCCTGGATTTTTAAATGCATCTCTAACCTCTAATGTATCCCCTACTACTGGATATCAAGCATTCCACATTCTGCTCAAGATTTCCAAACTTATGATGCTAACTTGTCCTGTTCAATCATGTGTATTGAATATATTTCATTTATACACATCAGTATACTTATCTTAAATATTTATTCTATTGCTATACTTACCTTAAATATTTGACCCATCCAAGGCCTAAAATCTTTGCCCAAGTTTGAACTGAGAAACTTAACAGGTTTCTCTGATTGTTTTTTATGTTTCTACCTAAATTTTTGTAATTATACAGTAAATTCTGTGACTAATGGTAAAATTGTTTTCTCAAACTTTAGCATTCATATCATGGAAGGTCTCATCAGACCCAAATCAAACTGAAAACTAAAATTTGGACCAATTACCAAATTTTGTGCCAATACTACATAGAGGAAGGCAAACATATTTGTGCAGTTGGAGAATTCATATATATTAAACAATTAACATTCATTGGATACTGAAAGTAGAACATATGCTTTGAAAGCAAGATTTCATATAAAAGCTGTACTGAATCTGGTCAGTTTTTAACTTGTGGAAAGACTTGCATTAATAAGAACTTGCATGCATTTTTAAATTCCCCATTTCTGTCAAGCATGTTTTACACCCGTCTGATGCTCTCAATGGAAGGCAAATCTATTTGGAGGAATTAGAAATGGTGAGATCCATATCTCTATGTAAGGTATCTTTCCTTATCTTGCAGTATACAAAATCTCTATTGCCATGGTAATCATTTCAAATAAAACTATATTTGCACTATAGGCTAAAAAAAAATGAGCCTGAACTTTCTTGATGAAGTGTTACTAGACAACAGAATTGCCTTTGATTATACACTAACAGAGCATGGTGATATTTGTGTCCTGACTAATACCTCCTGTGCAGCTGGATCAATGAGAGTTCTTTACATAAAATTCAAGGACAAGCCAACCAGTTGTCCAAAGTAGGATAATGCATACAGCTGAAACCTAGTCTCATGGCTTGAGTTTGACAAAAGGAGGGGTACTCTGTAACAATTATGCTGTTTCTATCTCTGTTTCTAATCATTGCTGTCATCAAATGATTTGCAAATAGGTTCTGAAATGCTGCTGTACTATCTCAACAAACATCACATGATCCTAAATTGAAAGGATTCTAAAGTGACTCTGAAAAAACACAACTGAATTCTGAAAAATTAGCACCTTTGGTAGAGGGTGATGATGACCCCAATTCTTCATCCCTCCAGTAGCCTCAGCTTTTTCCATGTGCCCTTTCTCTTTGAGACACAGGACTGCAGGACCACAGGACCACAGGACTACAGCTGAGAGTTTAACAGGGAAAACTCTCTGGCAGCACAACCCAAATCTATGCACAAAGTAAAACTAGAGAATTTTAAATCTTGTGGTTCACTGAGAGTAGCCATAGCAACAGCAGAACCCAAGCCCAACTCAAATATCACCTATATTGACTCAGCTCCCCATACTAAAAGCCCACATACTACAGAAGAGGATGTGTTCCCATTTCTATGCAAAATGCCATTCACTTTAGCTTTTACTGTGCAACACACCATGTTTGGCTTTCAACTAAAAATTACAAGACACACAAGAAAGCAAGAAATAGTAATCCCCAGTCAAGAAACAGAACAATCAACAGAGCCAGACTTAGATATGACTGGATGTTGGAACTGTCAGACAGGAAATTTAAGATAATTATGATTAATATGTTAAAGCCTTGTGGGAAAGTTGACAACATACATGAACAGATGAGGAATTTCAACCAAAAAATAAAAACTATGAGAAAGAATCAAATGGAAATGCTAGAATTAAAACAAACAAACAAACAACAAAAAACAAAAAAAAGACCATGAACAGTGGCACATGCCTGTAATCCCAGCACTTTGGGAGGCCAAGCGGGGTGAATCACTTGAGGTCAGAAGTTTGGCACCAGCCTGGCCAACATGGCAAAATCCTGTCTCTACTAAAAATACAAAAATTGCTGGGTGTGGCAGTACATGCCTGTAATCCCAGCTACTCAGGATGCTGAGGCACGAGAATTGCTTGAATGTGGGAGGCAGAGATTGCAGTGAGCTGAGATCATGCCACCACAGTCTAGCCTGGGTGACAGAGGAAGACTCTGTCTAAAACAAACAAACACAAAAAGAATCTATGCAGGCCAGTAGGCCAGAGGTATAACATTTTTAAGTGCAGAAAGAACAAAGCTCCCACCTTTGAATTCTATACCCAGTGAATATATCTTACAAAAATTAAGAAGAAATAAAGACTTTTTCAGATAAACAAAAATTCAGAGAATACGTTACTTGAAAATCTGTACTATTAATATAAGAAATGTTAAAGGAATTTTTTTTTTTTGAGACAGAGTCTCACTTTCTCACCCAGGCTGGAGTGCAGTGGTGCAATCTTGGCTTACTGCAACCTCTACCTCCCAGTTTCAAGCAATTCTCATGCCTCAGCCTCCCGAGTAGCTGGGACTACAGACATGCACCACCATACCCAGCTAATTTTTTGTATTTTTAGTAGAGATGGGGTTTCACCATGTTGCCCAAGCTGGTCTTGAACTCCTGAGTGCAGGCAATCTGCCTGCCTCAGCCTCCCAAAGTGCTAGGATTACAGGTGCGCACCACCGCACCTGGCCAATAAATTTTTAAGGTAGAAGAATTCTGATAGCAGACAGAAACTTTCACTGACACAGCAAATGGAAAGTTGCTCAACATAATTTACAATTACTTGCCAGGGAAGTGCAAATTAAAACCACAGTGAGATACCACTACACACCTATTAGAATGGCTAAAAACCTGACAACACCAACTGCTAGCAAGGACGCGGTACAACAGACACTCATATCTTGCTGGTAGGAAAGTAAAATAGTAAAGCCACTCTGAAAAACAGTTCATTCATTTCTTTTAAAGTTAAACATGTACTTACCATATAACCCAGTAATCTCACTGCTAGATATTACCTAAGTAAAATGAAAACTTATCTTCACACAAAAACCTGTACACAAATGTTTAAAGCAGCTTTATTCATGATCACAAAACTCCAGAAATAGCCCAAATGTCCATCACCTTGTGATTAGATAACCAAATTGTGGCATACATGTGTGAAATACTATGGTCTGTATATATAATGAAATATTACTCATCAATAAAAAGGAATGAACTACAGATACACTTAACGGCATGAATGAATCTCAAATGCCTTGTGCTATTAATACATGAAATAAGTCAGATTCTAAACATATGTTATGGTAGAATGGGAAAATCTTTTAAACAAATCAGGGGTTGCCAATGGCTAATGATATGGTTTGGCTGTGTCACCACCCAAATCTCATCTTGAATTGTAATTCCCATAATCCCCACATGTCATCAGGGGTACCAGGTGGAGGTAACTGAATCATGCAGCAGTTTCCCCCATCCTGTTCTTGTGATAGTGAGTTCTCGCAAGATCTGATGGTTTTATAAGGGGCTTCCCCCTTTACTGGATACTCATTCTTTTCTCTCCTGCCACCTTGTGAAGGAGGACATGTTTGCTTCTCCTTCCGCCACGAATGAAAATTTTCTGAGGCCTTAGCCTCCCTAGCCTTACAGAACTGTGAGTCAATTAAACCTCTTTCCTTTATAAATTACCCAGTCTTGAGTATGTCCTTATAGCATAGGGACAACTGACAACTGGGAATTTAGGAGCAGATGGTTATCAAAAAGAGGGATGTGGGAAGTTGCAATTTTTAGGAGTGATAGAATCATCGTGCATCTTGATTGCGTGGGTGGTGGGAGCAGTGGTTACACAACTGTATAAGATTCAAATCTCATAGAATTGTCTACTAATGAGAATTTTACTGTATATAAATCATACTTCATTAAATATATAACAAATCAATGAAACAAAAACAATCTACTCAATACAACACCCATGACTGATCTTAACGTGATCTGGATCTGAAAGCTTGATAATTTTCTTATCCTTCCAGGTCAACCTTTCATCTCTGAATAAGGTAGGGCCATTATGAAGGACTATAAAAAAAACTTTATAATTACAGCAATACTTGCCTGGGATTTAATCAAACACGAATGTTATTTTGACCAGCCAAAGCTGTTAAATGAGTATAAACTTTGAGCAATACACTAGCAAAGGTGATAAACAACTAAGAGTTGATCCTCACCCAACCTAACTGAAAATTCTTTCCCAGAGGAATGAGACTCACTTCACACAATTGTATACACACAGATGGATGCATTCTGCCCAGTCCAGGGTGCAAGCTGCAATTCTTAACTGGCAAAATCACAATGAACCTCTCCTTTCTAGCACATAAAATTCCTGATTTTTTTTTCCCTTTGGGGATTCACTCAATTGAAATAAATAAATATAGTGCTCACATTTTCCGTCAGTAGGTGGTCCTTACCTTTCCTTTAATAATACACCCAGAAAACCACCGTCACTGCTATCCAGGTCACAAAACAGAACACGACTGGAACCACAGAAATAATGCATTTTCCCAAAGCATTACATTCCTGCCTCCCTAAAGGTAACCACTATCATACTTTTAACATCATAGACTAGTTTTGCCTTTTTTATAGCATTATACAAATGGTACCATGTAGTATAAAAAATTTTATGCCTCAACCTTATGCTTGTGGGAACTGTCCACATTACAGCATGAGTAAGTAGCTGTTTATTTTTATTACCGTAGGACATTCCATTGCATGAATATGGCACTACATTTTTTTTGAGACAGATGCTTACTCTGTTGCCTGCACTGGAGTGCAAAGGCACTATCTCAGCTCACTGCAACCTCCGCCTCTGGGTTCAAGTGATTCTCTTGCTGCAGCCTCCTGAGTAGCTGAGATTGCAGGCGTGCACCACCATGCCCAGCTAATTTTTTGTATTTTTAGTGGAGATGGGGTTTCACCATGTTGCCCAGGCTGGTCTTAAACTCCTGAGCTCAGGCAATCTGCCCGCCTTGGCCTATTAAAGTGCTAGGATTATAGGCATGAGCACTGCGCCCGACTGCCACTACATTTACGTACCTGCTATCAGTGAACATTTAAATTGTTTTTGGTTTGCACTATTACAAATAATGCTACAAGGATCTTTCCATTACACCATGGTTTGAATGTGTCCCCTCCAAAATTCAAGTATTGCCAATGTGATAGTATTAGGAGATGGGACTTTTAAAAGGTGATTACGGCAGGGCACAGTGGCTCGCGTCTGTAATCCCAACACTTTGGGAGGCCGAGGTGGGTGAATCATGAGGTCAGGAGATCAAGACCATCCTGGCCAACATGGTGAAACCCAGACTCTACTAAAAATACAAAAATTAGCCAGGCGTGGTGGCATGTGCCTGTAGTCTCTGCTACTTGGGAGGCTGAGGCAGGAGAATCATTGGACCCTGGGAGGCAGAGGTTGCAGTGAGCTGAGATCACACCACTGCACTCCAGCTGGGTGACAGAGTAAGATTCCGTCTCAAAAAAAAAAGCAATTAGACCATGAGGGCTCCTTTTGCTAAATGAAATTAGGTGCCCTTCTAGAGGAACTTGATGGAGGGATTTGCTCCCTCTTGCCCTTGTGCTGTCCATCCTGTGAGGACACAAAATGTGCTCTCAGTAGATGCCATCACTTGATCTTTGACTTCCCAGCCACCAGAACTGAGACCTTTTTTTTGTTTGTTTTATGAATTCCTCAGTCTCAGGTATTGTGTCATAGCAGCATGCAACTGACTAAGACATGTGCTTTTTAGATGTGCATCTTTTGGGTTTCGACTGTTACCTTCAAAACTGAATCAAAATTGTAAAGTAACAAACAAATTCAGTGAGCATTTCTTTGGATTTCTTTTTGAGAAATAGTAGTGCAAATATACTCTGTGTGACAGGTAGTTTTAAAGTAGCATTTTTTATTTTTACCATTTGCAATTAGAATCCAATAATTACAGTTGACCCTAGAACAACACGGTTTTGAACTGCATGAGTCTACTTCTATGAGGATTTTTTTCAACCCAACAAGGATTGAAAATACAGTATCCAGGGGATGTGAAACCTGCATACACAAAGGGCCAACTCTTTTTATAGGTGGGTTCCAGAAGGCCAACTGCAAGATTTAAGGATGCGCGGATCTGGGTATCCTCTGGCAGTCCTGGAACCAATCCCCCTCAGATACTAAGGGACAACTGTATAATTATTGCAAAGCATTCATGATTTTTACATGAATTAAGAGTGTGGTGGTAATTACAACATTTTTTGCTGATTTGTAAAGAATTCTACGTTTAATGAAAATGAGTAAATAAGGTCAAAGATGTTTTAACTGAGAAAGGAAATTAAAGGTTCATTTGAAAGAATCAGAGAATCACATCCTCTGAGAAGCTGTAACATTATTTCATAAAATTCAGATACCCTCACTGTGTTTTAATTCAGCTAATTTATCCTAGATTACACTTTAAAACCTGAGCATAAACAAAAAAAGAGGTACGTAATATTGAGTATTACAATTCCATAGAGTATGTAATGAGCTACACACATACACACAAATTTACAAGCATCCAAGGTTATAATACACAGAAATCATAAAACCAATGGCTCACAGTCTCCACATGTTATTACTGTTTACTCTAAGGGTCATTATTAAAGTAGTGTGAAAACTGCTGCCCAATGGAATAACTGTTCTTTTCCATTTGCATACAAATGCAGTCAGTGACACACACATTAACCTTTAAAACACCCATGTTTTCCATGTCCATGTCTACCTAAGACATCAGAAAACTATTTACTTAAAAAAAATGGACCAGGTGTGGGGTGCCATGCCTGTAATCCCAACACTTTGGGAAGTCAAGGTGGACAGATCACTTGAGGCCAAGCATTCAAGTGAGACGTCCCTACTAAAAGTACAAGAATTAGCTGGGAGTGGTGGTGGGTGCCTGTAATCCCAGCTACTCGGGAGGCTAAGGCTGGAGGATTGCCTGAGCCCAGGATGTGGAGGTTGTAGTGAGCTGAGATCATGCAACTGCACTCCAGCCTGGGTGATGGGAGTAAAATCCTGTCTCAAACAAAAAAAAAAAGAGAGAGAGAGAGAGGGAAAGAAAAAAAATACGGCGACATGATTGAGTGCTCAGAAAGCTACTCTGCCATGGGTTACTTTAGGAGAAAGAGACAGGAAATGGAGATTCGAGAAGAAGAAACAGTATATAGCTCCGAAAGTGTGGGTTTTGCTGCGGTCTCATTGTGCATGCTTTTAAAAAATCAGATGTGAGGATTTTCCCCCAATAAAAATCTTTTTTATAATAGGATAAAGTTAGCGTAGTGATATTCATGACCAACCTCTCCCCTCCATTGTACGGTCTTTGTGACATTCTTGACAGGTCCACCATCTTAGCGGATTAAGCCCTGCAACCTGACCCCAGGAAGAAGACTGCCTCTTCCTCCCAGAAGCCTGCCTAGGATGTACAGGGGTACCTCAGCCAGCACTGTGTTCACAACTCTCTCTGCCTGATCTCTGCTGCCCCTCTGCATCCATGCCATGCACACGAGTCCATAAGGACTGGCTCCCGATTGTTGCCAGAACCCCGTGCCCAGCCCAGCTGAGCTCTGTACTCACCAGGGCACTTGATCAGCTGTAAGTGCTCTGGGCCTCAGCCTCTCTACGGAGCACACACACACACACACACACATGCTCAGTGTGCTTCACAAGGATATAGGGAGAACTTTAGGAGAGGGAGACATGTCTTCTAAGAATCATTTTTAGTAATAAGTAGCATGGGGCTAGGGCGGGTGCAGTGGCTCACGCCTGTAATCCCAGCACTTTGGGAGGTCAAGGCGGGCAGATCACCTGAGGTTAGGAGTTCAAGACCAGCCTGACCAACATGGATAAACCCCATCTCTACTAAAAATACAAAATTAGCCAGGCTTGGTGGCGTGTGCCCATAATCCCAGTTAGGAGGCTGCGGCAGGAGAATCACTTGAATGCAACAGGCAGAAGTTGCAGTGAGCCGAGATTGTGCCACTGCACTCCAGCCTGGCACCTGGCGATGGAGCAAGACTCTGTCTCAAAATAAATAAATAAATAAAATAAAAAATTAATTAATCAATTTAATTAAATAGCGTGAGGGAATGAAACCTCATATTTTGATAATAAATTCCTCCTGGCATATATTACAGTCTGATGCATTTTTAAATGTGAATTCCTTTGTGCCATAAACATTAAGTGCTGCGTTTTCTCAATGCTGTGAGCTTTTAATTCTGCGGTATGGCTCTGTGACCGTGATTGTGAGTAGGGACGGCTGCGTTGATGTGCAGGTGGTCATTCCACACCTTAGATGTGAGAAGTGCACTCTGGTCTGTGGTCGACAGCTAAGTTCCTCTATCTCTTTAAACTTCACTGCACCAAGAACCCACAGCTGCTGTTTCCCAGTGGGTCTAGGCAGTATCTGAGGTTGGTTTGCAAGCCAACTATAATTTTCTGTAGTGGAAAGAGGCTTTCTTTTTCTTTTTTAAGACGTAGTTTTGCTCTTGTTGCCCAGGCTGGAGAGCAGTGGTGCAACCTCGGCTCACTACAACCTCCGCCTCCCAGGTTCAAGCAATTCTCCTACCTCAGCCTCCCGAGCAGCCGCTATCAGAGGCGCCCGCCGCCACACCCGCGTACTTTTTGTATTTTTGATAGAGATGGGGTTTCGCTATGCTGGCCAGGCTGGTCTCAAACTCCTGACCTCAGGTGATCCACCCGCTTCGGCCTCCCCAAGTGCTGGGATTACAGGCGTGAGCCACCAGGCCTAGCCTCGAGACTCTTTCTTCTAACTCCCAGGGGTCTTTCTCGTCTCCCTGTCTCACCTTGTAGGGCTTGTCGTTCAGATCTATGTCATCAAACACGGCTGCCGGTCACCAAACCCATTTCCCTGCTTTCCCTGACGCAGAAACCGAAGATTCCCAGCGTCCCTCGCAGCAGCCGAGGGCACGCTGACGTCACTTCCGGTTTGACGGGGTCCAGCCGCTCCTGCGCACCGCCGGATGCTCCCTGCCTGGGCTGGACGCGGATGCCGGGATTCGGAAGCAGCGTGTGGAAGATGGCGGTGCTGGTGTGGCCTGGGTGCTCCCATGATGGTGTGGAGGAGCCACCATCCCCAACACAAACCCACCCTCTGACCCGGACCTGCATCGGACTGTGAGACCTGGGTGAACTCCCTAAAATGTGGGTGGCTATAACAGCTGCGTCAACTGGCCCTCAGCCAGTCTCAGGTTCTTTGCCAGTATTTAGAACTCGCTCAGCCCTTTGTCTTTTGATACTTATCTGGGCAAATTTGGCCCGAATCACCCAACCTTCTGCCTTTTGTGTTTCTGGGCCTGCACTGTTGGGCACTGCCAGAGAGAAATCTCAAAGTCAGACATTGCATTGTCTGGGATGCAGCTGTGCCCAGGAATCCTGGTGTGTCCCCAGTCCGGCCTTCTCTGCTGCCTTCTGGATTGCTATTTCAAATCTCTGGATTTCTGAAGCCCTTGAGTCTCTCTACTTCAAAGAGAACGTTGCAATCATAGGTTGGGAACTTGTACCAAATGAGGGGCATCTGTGCCCACCTGTCCATCCTCTCCCACACCTAGAGAGTTCATGGCAGCCCTGCCCTCTGGGCACTGGCCTCTTCATGCCCTCTCTTTCCTGCACCTTTCTCTCCGCTGTCTTCTGTGGATCTGGCTGTCTTGGAGAAGTTCTCTATCATCAGCAGAGCCTAGTTCCACAGTAAAAAAAAAAAAAAAAAAAAAAAAAATACACCATAGCTTTCATGCCCTGAATACCACTTACAGAGCAGTTGCTGGGTACCTGTCATATAGGTAAAATGCAGATCTTGCTCAACTCTTCTGGTATCTGTCTTCATTAACTGGCCATCACACTCCCCTAGGTAAAATGGCTCTCTCTAGAGGGGTGACACAGATCATTCATAGTGGGTAGCAGACATCAATTGCTATTACTTGTTTTCTTGCTGGTGGTAATGGAGACCCTCCAGGGAACCCTTGCATCCCTCTGTCTCTCCTCGTGGGAGGAAAACTGGGTTGTGCTCTGAAATGTCAATTAAGTCATATTTGGAGAGCTGCACTGACTCTGATGAGCTGGCTGAGGTCTCTTTTTTCCTGAACAGCATGCCGGCTGCCATGCAACCATTCCTCATGCAGGAAGCAGAGGGGAAAGCTGGGAGTCCACATCTTGGACTCTAACATACCGATTTTTTTCCTGCTTCTGTGGCTACAACACATTTAGAGGACCTTTTCTGAAGGTTCCTATGTTCCGTCCACATTATGCAAATCATAGGCATGCGTATGTTAGGAATGCAAGCAGCCTGTTTACATCATCTTTTTTTTTAAGCCAGAGTCTGACTCTGTTGCCCAGGTGGGAGTGTAGTGCCATGATCTAGGCTGACTGCAACCTTCACCTCCCAGGATCAAACAATTCTCATGCCTCAGCCTCCTGAGTAGCTGGGATTACAGGCACATACCACCACACTCAGCTAATTTTTTGTATTTTTAGTAGAGACGGGGTTTCACCGTGTTGGCCAGGCTAGTCTCGAACACCTGACCTCAGGTGATCCTCTAGCCTCTGAACCCAAAGTGCTGAGTTTATCACCGCATGAGCCTCTGCGCCCGGCCTACATCATCTTTTGAGAAAAAAAATTGTTTATACACTTGAATGTCTAATCAGCATTTCAAAGGTAACATGCCCAAAACTAAATCCTCACTCCCTTCTCCACAGCCACCTTCATCCCAGCAGGGTGTCAGCAGCAGCCCAGGCCAACGATCTAGCAGTTAGGCTTGACACCTCTCGTGCTCTCACCCAACATCCAACCAATCAGCAATATTGCTGACTCTGCTTTCCAAATCTACCTCCGTTGTACCTCCCCCCACCCACCCCCACCCTCATCCAGACTGCCACCGTCTTTTCTGGACAGTTACAGTGGCTTTCTACAGGTCACGTCTCTCCCATTGTCTTCTCTCCCAAATTCTATTTTCCATAGACAAGCTAGACTGTTTTGATCATGAAAATCTCACTGTGCTGTTCCCTGCTTACAATAACCTTCTCTCCCTCGTAGAATCAAATCAGAAGTCCTCTCCGTGCCTGCACCAGCTGCTCTCCAGCATCCCTGCCTCTTCGGCCTGCCAGGCCAGTCCCCATCTCAGCACTTTTGCACTTGTTATGTCCTCTGCCAAGAAAGCTCTTCCCTGAGATATCAGTTCCTAGAGTGGCCTTCCTTGACATCTTAGTTTCTCAGGGCTGCTGTCACTACAGACTGGATGGCGTAAACAACAGACCCAGCTGAAGCAAGAGAGCACCCTAGCAATCAGTGACCGAAGAAAAAGGGTGTCCTTGATTAAATAAACTGCCCTTCACTCTAGCAACAGAAGAGGGAGCAGTTGATCTGCACAACCAATAGGCCGCTCAGCCCCTCAGCCTCCATTGCATTGTCTGCTATTGCCAGTCCAGGGAAACGCAACAGAAATAAACAAGGACAATCACAAAGCAGAAAAGGAGAGCCTCACTTTCTGGCAGATGGAGCCACTTTGGAAAACAGTTTGGTGAGTCCTCAAAAAATTAAACATATTATTACCATGACCCAGCAATTCCACTCTTAGGTATACCCAAGACAAATGAAAACATGTCCACACAGAAACTTGGACGTGAATGTTCCTAGCAGTATTACTCAGTAAGAGCCAAAAGGTGGAGGCCAGGCGTGGTGGCTCACGCCTATAATCCCAGCACTTTGGGAGGCCGAGGTGGGCAGATCACAAGGTCACGAGTTCGAGACCAGCCTGGCCAATATGGTGAAACCCCATCTCTACTAAGAAATAAAAAAAATAGCTGGGCATGGTGACGCGTGCCTGTAGTCCCAGCTACTCAGGAGGCTGAGGCAGGAGAATCGCTAGAACCTGGGAGGCGGAGGTTGCAGTGAGCCAAGAGACGAGATCGCCCCACTGCACTCCCAGCCTGGGCGACAGAAGGAGACTCCATCTCAAAAACAAACAAACAAAAAATCTCTGGCAGATCAAAACCTGGTGTGGTGGCTTACACCTGTAATCACAGCTACTTGAGAGACTGAGTAGGAGGATCATTTGAGCACAAGAGTTTTGAGACCAGCCTGGGCAACAAAGCAAGACCGCATCTCAAAAACAAAATAGGCCGAGGGTGGTGACTCACGCCTGTCGTCCCAGGGAGGTCGAGGCTGGTGGATCACTTGGGCTCAGGATTTCGAGACCAGCCTGGCCAACATGGTGAAAATACAAACATAAGCTGGGCGTGGTAGTGGGTGCCTGTAGTCTCAGCTACTAGGGAGTCTGAGGCAGGAGAATCACTTGAACCTGGAGGTAGAGGTTGTAGTGAGCCTAGGCAATGTCGCTCAGCCTGGGCAACAGAGAGAGACTCTGTCTCAAAACAAACAACAAATACAAACCGCTCGAACAAATCCAGCTGCTGTGGCAGTTATAGGCTGTTGCCTGTCAATTTTAAACTGGCCTTCTTTCACTGTGCTGTGGTATTCATCCTGCATTCTGGATGTGGAGCAGGGGAAAATAACTATGTTGTAATGTCTGTAATGAGATAAACGTTTATCTAATGGGTCAAGTACGCATATATAAAGACACTATATAAATTTAGATAATGGAAAAAAATTAATTACTTAATGCCTAACTTTAGTCAAAACGTGACTTCTCCACTGGCTGGAATCTGTGCAGAATGCTGCCCTGGAAGCACGTTTAATGTCATGGGAAGTTGTTGAAGATGGGGAGAATCATGGGCTCATTAGCCATGTGGTTCCACGCCAGAAAAAATGATGTAAAACCAGACTCAAAGCCAATACACCAAAATATTAACTGTGCTACCTGGGGTGGGAAGTAGATTTGCAAACTGTAATCGTCTTTGTTTATGCTTTTACTCAATTAACGTGTAATATTTTGAAATTAGAAAATGTAACTTAAATAAAAAAAGACAAAGTAAAAGTAAACGTTCCATGTTGTGTATCTTCAGGATGAGGAGCTGGAGTCAGGAAGGACCTGGTGTGGAGCGCGCCGTAGCTGCGGAGGACAGAGCTCAGTGGGAGGGCCGGCTCCCCAAGGGCTTCTTCCAGGGACTCCACGAGGGGCTCTTCTGACTCAGCCGAGCAGCCACCTCTAGCCCCGGGCTCTCACTACAGGACCTCTGGGTAAGGAAATAGCTTTACAAACACACATACACTTTCTCTCACGAGTTGCTCACACACACACACATATACTTGGTCTCACACACACTTTCACACACTCATGCACATACTTCCTCACACACTCATACACGCTTTCACAGACACACACACATATACTTCCTCTCATGCTCACACACGTTCATACTCAGTTCTCACAACTTTCACACACACTTTCACACACTCTAACTCTCATATATTTATACACACACACACACACACACACACACTCTTTCTCCCATGCTCAGGCTCCACCCCCAAAGGTAGGTTTCCACTAGTTTTTTAGTGGGGCCAGAAGCATAGTAAAGTTCCCTTCACACAGACAGAGTTGCGGTGAGGCCCGAGGGCGCTGTTTCCTCGATTACTTCAGGAGGAGGGATGGAACTGCATTGAACCCTTGGTTCTTGCTATGGTTTGAGGGTTTGTCTCCTCCAGAACTCACGTTGAAACTTAATCCCTGCTGTGGCAGTATTGAGAGGTGGGACCTTTAACAGGTGACTAGGGGCTGGGTGCCAGTGGCTTAGGCCTGTAATCCCAATAATTTGGGAGGCCGAGGCAGGTGGATGACCTGAAGTCGGGAGTTCAAGACCAGCCTGGCCAACATAGTGTAACCCATCTCTACTAAAAATACAAAAATTAGCTGAGTATGGTGGCACATGCCTGTAATCCCAGCTACTTGGGAGGCTGAGGCATGAGATTTGATTGAACCTGGGAGGCAGAGAGGTTGCAGTGAGCCGCGATCACGCCACTGCACACCAGCCTGGGCAATAGAGCGAGACTCTATCTCAAAAAAAACCCAAAAAACAAAAAACCAAGTGATTGGGTCATGAGGGTTCTGCCTTTTTGAATGGATTAACCCATTCATGAACTAATGGACTGATGGATTAATGGTTTAATGTGTTATCACAGAGTGGGACTGGTGGCTTTATAAGAAAAGGAAGAGATGTGAGCCAGCATGCTCAGCCCCTCGCCGTGTGTGCCCGGCACCACCTCAGGACTCTGCAGGGAGTCCCCACCAGCAAGAAGCCCTCACCAGATGCAGCCGCTCGACCATGGACTTCCCAGCCTCCAGAACTGTGAGAAACAAATCTCGTTACTTAGCAATTACTGGGTTTTAAATATTCTATTATATACAACACAAAATGGACAGACACAGTTCTTAAGGAATTGCCTGTCACATCCGAGGCTCATTCAGAGGTGATCCTTATCTGGTTCCCCAGGAGGCTCCTGGAGGAAGGGAATGGATGCTGTCCACCACTGCATTCATTGGATGCAGGGCCCCAAGGGAGGACCTGTGGAGGGTTTTCCAGCAGCTCCCTTAAAAGGATCCTGGATCCTGGAGAGAGGTGATTGAATTACTTCCCCAGTGCATCTTATTTGTTAATGACATGCTGATTTCAATGATCCATGTCATCCCTATCCCTATTACCATAAATAATGAGGCACTAGCTGTACGTGGCAGTGGCTGTCTGGAGCAGCAAAGAGCCGATCCCACAGTGCGTCTGTCCTGTCAAAAGCATGTTGCCTGTGCTTAAAAATGACACTCTAGCCTGTCCCTGCAATCCCCATGTGCGAAATTTCATCACGAGTGAGAGCTTCAAGATGCTATTCATTCTGAAGCCATGTCAGCTCAGCTGTCAAGATAGGAGAGTTTATTGCATCTTGTATTTATGATAAACTGGAGTGACATGCAGATTTTGAATATCTTATTCTGAAGCCATTTTAAGCTAGGCTAAATGCAGCCTGTCAAATTCACCTGCAAGGCACGGTCCATGGTGGGGGCTGGGAACTGAAGGGAGACAGCAGCAGTGTGGTTGGCAGGCACGGGAGACAGAAGGTAAGCAACAGAGAAAGGTGCCTGTGTTCCCAAACAGGGTTCTAGAGGCAAGTCCACTCTGCCTAGACGTGAGATGGCTGTGGGGCAGGATGCATGGAGGGTCTTGCCCAGAACAGTGGATCCAGTGCTGATTCCCAGGGATCTACGGAATCCCTGAGGGGTGGGGGAGGTTGACTTACAAGATGATTTAGGCCTTTGGAGGACTAGGTATTTGTGATCACAGGACGCCATGGAAATTGAATATGTTTTCGACTTACAATACCACTGGTTAAGAGGTTCTGGACTGGGGGTTGGTAACTCATTCAGGGCACTGCTGTCACTTCTGGGATGAGAAAAGCCAAACCATTTTACACACTGAAGCGGATGTGTGGGGCCTGAGGTTTATGCTACCCGGGAACTCTCTGTAAAAGAAAAAGAAAACAAAAATTGGGGTGTAGAATTGCTTGGGTCCCTCCAAGGAACCTACACAAAGGGCCTGCAGTGAGGGGTCCCAGTACCCCCGGCACAGAGGACCCTCAACTAACCAGGGCCTCATGCCTGGGGAAGGTTAAAATGTGAAGCCTGGTAATATAATAAGAAACATATATTTGGTTCTTGTCCCCGTTCCTGGTACAGAGGGCCTAAGACCTTTGGAATCTCTGCAGTGAGAAGAATGAATGTCTTTTCTGTGCTGCCGAGATGCCTGGTGGCTGAGAGCCCCTGAGCAGCTTCAGGATGAGGGTTGGTCCCAGAAGGACCAAGGCAGGCCTGGGGGGTTGGAACTTTCAGCCCCACTCTAGGCAGATCTCCTCCGGGGAGAGGAGACAGGCTGGAGATTGGGTTAATTACCAGTGGTCAGTGATCTAATGAATCATGCCTATGTTGTGGGAACTCCCTAAACATTCCTGAACACTGAGGTCTGCAGAGCTTCCAGGTTGGCAAACACACCCATGTGCTGAGCGGGCGGCACACCCTGACTCCATGGGGACAGAAACTGCTGGGCTCGGGAATCTTCCAGACCTAGCCCTGGCTGTTCAGCTGTGTCCATGGTAATAATCTGGTAACAGTAAATAAGTATTTTCTGGGTTTCTGTGAGCTGTTCTAGCCAATTATGGAACGGAGGGAGGTGGGGATTCTAAGAACCTCCTGACTCTTGTAGCCAAGTCAGACAGAAGTGTAGGTTCCCTGAGTACCTAAGACTTCTGACTGGCGTCTGCAGTGTAGGCAGTCTTGTGGGACTGAGCCCTTGAACCTGTTGAGTCTGACATTAGTGTCAGAATTGAATTGACTCATGGGACCCTCAGCTGGTACTAGAGAACTGGCCGGTATGGGAAAAAATCCCATATTTGATGTGAGAAGTGTTTGAGTAAAAGCAGCTCAAGCCCATTCTTCATTTCTCAGCAGGGTGGCTTTTTTTTGGCTTTGCTGTTCCAACATTTCATTTCTCATCTGGGTCCCAATGGGCCTTTATTAAAAAGAGAAACCTTTTAACATAAAAATTGGCTCCAGATCTGAGCCACTCACTCCCTGTGAACATCTCTGGGTTCCTCCTGGGCTCTCTGTTTGGACAGGTGATCCCAGTGAGTCTCCCAGCTTCAGAGACTGAGAGGATATGATCCTCATCAAAGGCAGCACATGCCACCGTGTCCCCAGGAGCCCCTGTCTGCCTTGAATTCCACCCACAGTGGCACAGAATTGGCAGTGGGCACAGCTGGCTGTCATGGCTTCCAGGGGCTGAAAGGAGACAGTTTACTGCAGGGATTCTTTTTTTGTTTGTTCGAAACAGCATCTCACTCTGTCACCCAGGCTGGAGTACAGTGGTGCAATCTCAGCTCACTGCAACCTCTGCCTCCGTGGTTCAAGCAGTTCTCATGCCTCAACCTCCCGAGTAGCTAGGATTACAGGCACGCGGCACCACATTCGGCTAATTTATTGTATTTTTAGTAGACACGAGGTTTTGCCATGTTGGCCAGGCTGGTCTCAAACTACTGGCCTCGTGATTCACCCACCTTGGCCTCCCAAAGTGCTGGGATTACAGGCATGAGCCACCACGCCCAGTTTAGTACAGGAATTCTTATCCCAGGGCCTATGGATCCCAAAATGGTATGTACAATCTTTATTTTTAAGGCCTGCTTTTCTGAGGAAATCTGCTGTCCAGTTTTCAAATGGGTCCTTGAGTACCCTCAAAGATTAAAAATTATTTCCGAGTGAAAAATAAAGAAAAACACTGTTGCACTCCCTATTTTTTTTTTCTAAAAGTCAAATCAAGTATGGGAAATTCCGGTTATCGAGGGGCTTGGACCAAGAGTCTTCTGGCTGCTTCAACATGGAGGTGCCGCACACCATCCATGTGTAACTGCCCGGCAGGCTCTCCATGCCCAGTGCCTAGACAGAGCTGATTTATCAAGATGGGGGAATTGCAATTGAGAGTTTAATTCATGAAGAGCCAGCTGTACAGGAGACTGGAGTTTTATTACTACTCAAACCAGTCTCCCTGAAAACTTGGGGATCTGGGTTTTTAAGGATAATTTGGTGAGTTGGGGGGTTGGAAAATGGGGAATGTTGATTGGTTGGGTAGAAGATAAAATTGTTACTGGAAAGGATTCCTGATCCAGCTATCAAGAGAGGAAGGGTTCTTGGATCTCACACAAGAAAAAATTCAGGGCATGTCCATAAAGTTGGGTACTTCAAAGGCATGAGCTGCTCAACTGAGTCTTATTTATTGATTATATGCTAAACAAGGGGTGGATTATACATGAGTTTTCCAGGAAGGAGGCAGGCAATTGCCTCTTTCCAGTAACAAGGACAGCTTGGAGGTGAGAAGCAAGATGGAGTCAGTTAGGTCAGGTGTCTTTTATTGTCGTAATTGTTATGATTTTGCAAAGGTTTCACCACATGGACATTGCTTTGGGAAGATCTACCATTTCTTTGAAGGTTGAGTTTGGGATGCGGTAGCCTTTGAGCACCCCTGTCCTGTTGCTGTGTGTGTGTTCAAGGCAATCCAGGAAATCTGGAGACACAGAGCATGTGGCCCCCTTTCCGTTTTCCCTGCTGGGTCAGGCAGGAGGGTGACTGAGGAAATGTGTCCTTGGGATACTTCCCACCTTCCAGGGTGTGTGGGACTCAGCCCTTCCCTAGCCTGCAGAGGATGTGTCCCAGGGCCCAAGGCTGCCTGGGCCCTGCAGGGCAGATATTAGAGGTGAAAAGAGGAACTGGCCCTGGGGGGCTTTGCCAGCAGGCAAGGTGTGTGCCTCAGGGGGCCAGGAAGCCTGTACACTGGCTAGCCAGCCAGAAGCAGCAAACGCCCCACCCTATCCTGCCACACTCCACACTGTCCCCCCTGGCTAAGACAGAGTTTTTTTTTGTTTGTTTGTGTGTTTTTGTTTGGTTGGTTTTTCTCATTTTTGAGACAGAGTCTCACTCTGTTGCCCAGGCTGGAGTGCAATGGTGCCATCTCAGCTCACTGCAACCTCCCCCTCCCGGGTTCAAGAGATTCTCCTGCCTCAGCCTCCGGAGTAGCTCGGACTACAGGCAGGCGCCACCACGGCCGGCTAATTTTTGTATTTTTAGTAGAGATGGGGTTTCACCATGTTGGCCAAGATGGTCTCAATCTCTTGACCTCGCGATCTGCCCCTCAGCCTCCCAATGTCCTGGAAGTACAGGCGTGAGCCACCAAGCCTGGCCTTTTTTTTTCTTTTTTTTTTGAGACAGAGTCTGATTCTGTTGCTCAGGCTGGAGTGCAATGGTGCAATCTCAGCTCACTGCAACCTCTGCCTCCCAGGTTCAAGCGATTCTCCTGCCTTAGCCTCCCAAAGAGCTGGGACCACAGGCGCCCACCACCATGCCGGTTAATTTTTGTATCTTCAGTAGAGGCAGTGTTTCACTGTGTTGGCCAGGCTGATCTCAAAGTCCTGACCTCGTGATTCTGCCCTCCTGGGCCTCTCAAAGTGCTGGGATTACAGGCCTGAGCATAGAGGTTTTATCAGATTTTTTTTCTTCTAAATTCCTGTGAGACCAACCGCCTGAGGGATTAAGAATATCGAGGGATGGAAAGGAGAGTTAAAGAAGAGGCACTTTCCCCTCCTAGCCTGTCAATACACGTAGGCCTTTTCAACAAAAATCAGAAAAAGGGAAAGGGAGGCGTGGAGGGAGGGGTCGCAGAAGGAAGGAGGAGGGCGTGGAGGGGGCGTGGAGGGAGGGAAGGAGGGAGAAGGGGGAGGGAGGAGAGGGATGGGGGGCGCGGAGGAAGGGGTGGGTGCTCCCCTGCTGGCCTCCCTTCCTTCTCTGCTGCTCCCGTCCCTCGCCCTCTCTCGCTGCCTCTCGCACTAGCGCCCCGCACCTGTTGCGCCCCCGCCCCACCCCGTCCAGCGGCCTCCTCGCGCCCCGCTCCCGTGGGGTCCTGACCTCCGCCCCGCTGGCTTCCCCTCAATGCAGCCTCGGGACTCGGAACCTCCTCTCCCCCGCCAGGGCCTGGGCGCTGCTGACCCGACCTCCTGCTGCAGCTCCAGGCCCCTCGGCCGCTCTCTCCCGTCTACCCTGCTCACCCCACGCGTGGCCTCGGGGTCTCCAGCACGTTACCCTGCCCTCGGCGTCCTGCAGCTCCTGCCCAGGTCGCCGAGCCAACCCCACCTCCTGGCCGCTGTCATCCCGGAGTTGGTCCCCTCCGCAGGCCCCTGCTCTGGCACTTTCAGTGTGGCAGTCGCTGCCTGGGGTCCTGGGGCAGTGGAATGGGAGCCCTCACGCCACGTCCCGCGGGCTCCTGGCCGCCGCTAGCCCGCGCGACACGCACGGAGCGGGTCCACCTGCAGCAAGGGGCCGGTCTCTGCCACGGAGCCCGCCAGAGGGCAAAGCCCCAGACACAGCAAATATGGAGGCGGTCGGCACTTGGGGAGGTCAAGGCTGGAGGATCGCTGGAGCCCAGGAGTTCGAGACCCGCCTTGGCAACCGAGTAAGAACCTCCCCCCAACCTCATCGCTGCAATAAATGAAAAAATTAGCCGGTTGTGGTGGCGCGCGCCTGTGTTCCCAGCACTTTGTGGAGGCTGAGATGGGAGAATCACCTGAGCCCTGGACGGTCGAGGCTGCAGTGAGCCGAGATCGCGCCACCGCACACCAGCCTGGGTGACAGAGCCGAGACCTCGTCTCAAAGCAAAACTGAAGGAGGCGGCAGTTTCCTTCTGGAGCCACTGCGGAAGTTCAAGAGCAGGGAGCTGTGGAGCTCCTCGCACCCAGCTCTCGATGCCCTTGCACCCCCAGCCTTAGAGCTGGGGTGTTCCGAGATGGAGGGGTAGGAGTCTGCGGGGTGCGTGAGCACCTAGGCTGCCCACGGGGCAAGGGAGCTGCGGAAGGAGGAGGCAGGGAGGCTGGTGTGGAGGGCCTGGGAGGCTGCATGCGCAGCAGGCCCTGGGCTTTGTCCTTAGCAGTTCCCAGGAAAAAGCCAAGAGGAAGGGAGTCCCGAGCGGAGGGAGAGATAGAAGATGAAGAACCAGTAGGAAGTGGCCAGGATTTTCCCACCTGGGGTCAAACCGAAGCAAACAAACGAAAGTTGTTTGTCCAAAGTGATGTCCCCTTCAGCATCCTCACAGGTGCCTCGCTTCTGCCCCTGCCGGAGTTGAGGTTTGGAGGAAAGGCGCTGTGCTGAGTCCCAGCGGGGGTTTTGTAAATGCTGCGGAATTGGTCTCATGGTTCACAGAGCAATCACCACACTTGCTTGGCCTCCTGGAAAGTCTTACTCTCTTTAATTAAAACTTTTTTTCTTTTGGTAGAGATGGGGTCTCACTATGTGGGCCAGGCTGGTCTCAAACTCCTGGGCTCAAGTGTTCCTCCAGCTTCTGCCTCCCAAAGTGCCGGGATTACAGACATGAGTCACTGAGCCCAGCCAGCCTGACTTTTCAGAATGATGTCACATCCTTGTGGATCGTTGAAAATAAGATTGTTTTCCTCAGTCTCCTAGAAGCCCCAGAATAGCCATGCAGATGTCCAAGCAGTTCTAGTTTGATTACAAGGAGCATATATAAAATAGCTATGGGTGAATGGGGTCAGTGCAAATGGAAACTGGTGGGGGAGGCTCGGGACTCTCGGAGGTCTGCAGGAGAAAGTACATAGTTAACACACACGCATGGCCTCTCCTGATATGCCAGGGCATCCTCCCACGCAGGCGGAAAGTGCTCTGCAGAGCAAAGTGCTTTTGGTCTACAAAATGTCTCCCAGCTCTTGCCTGCAAAGGGAAGAAAGGATAGCTAAGGATCATTAAGCAGAATGCTGAGAGATTTATGGAAACCCCCTCTGATAGCTCAATCTAATTGCAGCTCCTTCCAGTGTGCGGAATGCTGCTAATGGACAGCCGTTCCTGCCAGCTCTGATGATGCTAGGCCTCCTCAGCACTCAGCCCAGGGCAGCCAGGAAGAATGAATGAACGGTGAGTCAGAGGGACAGGAGGAAGCTGCGTGGCATTTCAGAGATACTTATTTTAAAACCACTGGTGGCCATGTCTTCTTTTCCTGTCTGAGCTAATAATGAGTTTTGATATGTGAACATTTCTTCTCCTTCATAGGTAATGTGTTGATGTGGCACTCTAACCTTAGGATAATCATTTCTAAAACCAACCCAAGTGCTTTTCTCTACAGTGTGGGCCTTAGCAAACAGATGAATCCATTGACTTGAGCACTGCTTGGGCACTGTCTGTGTGCTGGTCAGGCAGGTGGCTGGGAAGCAGATGGAGGTGTCTAGGGTGCATGTGGAGGGGTGTGGTCAACTCCACAGGGGGTCGGCCCCTAGCCTCATTCAGGGGGGGCTTCTTGGAGGAAGGGAGAGTTGAGTGAGAAAGTGGTTCCCAGGTAAGAGGGAAGAGCATCCAGGGAGAGGGGGCTGCTTCTCGGAAGACCAGAGGTATCACTTCATGGGCTTGTAAGTTAGTTGGGAGGAAGAGAGACCTGAGGGAATATAAGAGGTTCCATTGACAGGAGGCCTGCTGGGGGTAGTGGCGGGGGAGGTGGGCTGGCGGTGGAGCGATGGCTGCAGGCCCAGCGGTCTGCCTGACCAACAGATGTCTCGGCCAGGATCCCTGTAGCAAAAGCCGGGGGCTGAGGACCTCATGGCAGATGAACAATTCCCTGGAGAAATGAGTAGGTAGCAGCTGCGGGGGCAGCTTCCAGGGAGGAGGGGGCTGCCAGGCCAGAGCATGGGCTTCATGGGAGGGTGCTGCCACCTGGTCACCCTGTGGGGACCACGTGTGGGGGGAGCTGGGGTGGCATGGGAACAGTTGTCTTGCCCTCTTACTCTCAGCCGCCTGTAGCTACCCTCACTCCCTGCCCTGCCACACAAGGTCAGACCCACCAGGAGTCAGAAGGTGAGGGGCGAGGTCCCAGGGTGAGGAGCAGGGACGGTGCCGCCTGCTGCAGAGTGAGACCTGGGACTGGCAAACAAAGCGACCGGAGCATTCCGGGAACTAAGGAGGCCTGTAGGGGGAGGAGGACGGCGGCTGGCAGTGACAGGAAGGGAGGGCCAGCATGGGGTGGCAGTCCCAGAGCTTGGGGCTCCCTGCCAGGCCAGCCTTTGTGGCCTGGGGGGGTGGAGGTGGCAATTGCTGCCATATCATAAACACTTCAAGCTCACAATGAAATCATCAGTGTGTGGCTTGGGAGCAAATACATGTGCAGGTGTCTGAGATCTGTGCCCTTACCTCACCTCAGGGAATAGGAAAACGAACGCTCATCATGTAAGCACATCAGCAGTAGCTTATGTGTGTCTCTACACTGGAACCCCCAAGACAGAGGCTGGAGGCAGAGTTGATTTCCAAGCCTAGAGTGCTGGGCAGCCTTTGGGTTTTACGTCTGCTTGCTTGGAGCTCAGTGATAGAAATCTGGCTCCTAGAAGAGGAAGGGACTGTCTTGCATAACCAGCATACCTGAGGAATGCTTCAGGCGCAGCTAGATCCAGGCATCCTCAAATAGTGTGATGAGGACTCTGCTTTCCTTTCTCACCCTGGCTTGGCTCTGCCCTGCTCTGTGTTGTTTTTATACAAGGTTGGGCCCCAGCAGCTCTGGTCCCCTCGACATGATCCCAGAGAAGAGCCAGCGCTTCCCTCCTGGGGTCTTCGCCGTCCCCTGCGGGACCTCAGACTGGCCTGAAGAAGGTCTCAAGCAGGTCATGTGAAGGGCATTGCACAGGAAACACAGCAACAAGGGAATCCTGTAAGGTCAGCAGAGCTCTGACTCCTTTACCTCCTCAGGAAGCCTCAGCTGCAGAGGAGCAAAAGGAAGATCCGCAGATGAGGAGGAGGAGACGTTAGAGGAAGGGCAGGAGTGCAGAATGGGGCCGCCAGGGAGGGACGGGGAGAGCAAGCAGCCAGCCCTGCCCGCACCCCCTACCCATACCCTGGCCCCTTCCCAGCAGAATTGGTGACACTTTTTCTTCCCAGTGCCTTTCAGATTTCCAGAGCAGCTCAGGATTGCTCAGTAGATAACCGGTTTGGGGTTTTTATCCTTTCCTTCCTAATGACAAGGCTCCTGAGAACAGGAGCGGCTGCCATCTGTAGGGTATTCATCCTCCTCCTGCATAAGGGAAATGAGTCATTTTAGCAAAAAATGTAGAACTTCCATGAAATTCAAATTGCAGCATGTTGACAAGAATTATAATGTTTGCAGAAAGTCTCATCTAGAAGGCTGAAGTGGTCACCTGAGAGAAATAGCTGCAGTTGCCGGCAGGGTCTGACCACCTCACCCAGGGTGGACAAGGCTGAGGTCTCCTATTTTCCACTCTTTTGGTTCCTGAACATTAAATAAGACAGAAAGCAGGAAGGTGGGGAGAGAGCACCCCTGCAAATAAGAGTCACCATCCAAGAGAGTTATCAGCTGAGTAGGCAGAATTCTTGCCAATTTAGCTGACTGTGCATGGGAGGGGAAGTTTCCAGGGCCTTCTGGAAACAGGATTGTTTTCTTTCTTTCTTTTTTTTTTGAGATGAAATCTCGCTCTTGTCCCCCAGGCTGGAGTGCAGTGGTGCAATGTCAACTCACTGCAACCTCTGCCTCCCGGGTTCAAGCGATTCTCCTGCCTTAGCCTCCCAGGTAGCTGGGATTACAGGCGTGTGCCACCACGCCTGGCTAATTTTTGTATGTTTAGTAGAAACAGGGTTTCACCATGTTAGCCAGGCTGGTCTCGAACTCCTGACCTCAGGTGATCCTCCTACATCGGCCTCTCAAAGTACTGGGATTACAGGCGTGAGCCACCGTGCCTGGACGAAACAGGGTATTTTCTTAAAGGGGCCACCAATGATACCCTTTGGTCATTCCAAAATGACCTATCTATCTGGGCCTGAAGCCCCTGGTCAGTTTAGCTCCAAATCCAGAGAAATGAATGCCCTGGCGGCAGGAGGGGATAACCGTTCCAGGTAATAGCAGTTGTTCAAATAATAGCAAAGGCAAATAGGAAATGTGTTGCCAAGCTGCTAAAAATTGCCCTAAACACAAATTTTGCCTCTAAGCTCTTGTAAGGCATTGGTTGTACTGAAAAGCTCCAAGTTCTTTGTGCAAAGGCTGGAGAAGGCGGCGATGGGGCCACGTGTCAGCCTTTTCTCAGAATGTGGGAAAAGAGAGGGTCATCCCTTTAGGTGGCAGGATGGCTCAGAGCCTCTGTGACCACAGCCACCAGAACGAGCTCCCCTTGGGGTCATGGACTCGGTATCTCAGTTGAGTACATGGTCACTTTCGCCAAGGCTGGCTGGCGTTGCATGACTTCTCCCTGATGCTGTGCTGGAGTTGGAATGATTTAGTGGTCGTGCACCTGAGCGCCCCAGGCCCTTGGGCAACTGGGAGCATGGGCTGGGGCTTCCTTGTTGGGAGGGAGCCGCCCTGCACCTGCGGGTAGGTCCTGTCCCCTGGCAGCCTGGCAGGCAGGTGTGGCTCGTGGCAGGGTGAGCCCCTGGCATGGACCTGCTGGTTTCCTCAGGTGAGAGTTTCTGTGTGGCCAAGGGTCACCAGGAAGTGACAGCCTACCCTGAGCAAACCCGAGCTCAGGGTTCATGTTGCCCGAGCAGAACCTTCAGATGTGCTCTGCAGGGAGGCGTTTTTCTTGGTCGCCTGACACTCTCTGGAAGGGGGTGTGGGCCAGGGCAGTGTGCTCAGCAGCACCCCAGAGCACTGCTCAGGCCGTCCCGGCAGGGACTCCAGTGTGGGGTCAGCGTGCTCCCGCCAGGACTGAACTCACACTTCCTGCCCCCTCCTTTCCTGCTCCCAGGTGGGGCTGTTGTCAGGGAGGGAAGAGCCGGGAGGACAGCATGGGAGGCTTTTTCAGGGCCAGGTCTGGGAATGGGGCACAGTGAGGGGTGGCGTGGATCACCTGGCCCCACTAAGGGCCAGGGGTGAGAGGATGTCCAGCTGTGCCCTCCTGGGAGGAAGGTGCGCTCTGCCACGCAGCGCCCCAGGCTTTTAGGCAGCTGTGAGCATGGGCTGGGGCTTCCTTGTCAGGAGGGAGCCACCCTGCATCTGTGGGTGAGTCCTGTCCCGTCAGCCTGGCAGGCAGGTGTGGCCTGGGAGGAAGGCATGCTCTGCCATGTGGTGTCAGCACCAGCTGGTAACTGTTGGGGAATTTATTGAAACAAGTGAAAGAGCCCCACCCTCCCACAACAATCACCTGCCTTTGGTGACGCTGAGCCTGGCCCCAAAACCCTATCGTCCTCTCCTGGCCTCACACTAAATGGAGACTCATTGCTCCTCCAAATTGCAACCAAGACCACCGACGAGAAGTTAACCTGCAGCGGGCACACACGTGGCAGAGGGGCCGAAGCCACTCGGGGACTGTGCCTGCAAAGGAGGTGGCTTGGTTTCAGTTTTCAAAGCAATGGCCACTTCCCTGTATCAACCTGCTTGCCATGTTCCTGGCTTTGATCATTGACACGTGCCTGGCTTTGCTGCTCTCAGCTCCTAGCCTTTGCAGATCGTGGCCTCAAACTTCTTTTGAAGAACATCACTGACGCTTCTGGCCTCACTTCTTCCAAGAAGCAGCTACAGACACCCTCTTGGGGTGTTTCTAGGGGCTGAGCCGCGGGCCTGGGTTTGCTCTGCTTCAGCAACGCCGTGTGACCCCGAAGGGCCTCACCCATGCCAGGGCCCACCAGCAGCTGGGGGAAAGGCCAGGCTGGCATGACCCTGATTCTGCAGATGACATTTTTAGTGACTCTGCTAGGAACTGATTGATATAACAAAGCCACTGATACAGGGATGACATGCTTACCAGTGCCTCCTGAGGGCAGGCCTGTTGTAAACAAACACTTGACCTGTGACAGCTCATCCATGCCACGCAGCTGCTCCATGAAGCAGACGCTATCATCATGGTCTCTGCCATTCTACGATAGGAACACTGGGCGGAGAGGAGTGACTGTAAGGGGAGGGGAAGGGAGGGCTGGAGCATGCGTGGAGGAGGGGAGGGAGAGGGAGGGTGTAAGCCGGTGGTCCAGCACTGCATTGCCCCGCTCCACTTTCCTCCAAGGCTTGGGTCTTTGAGGGCTGGAGCCCTCCCTGTCTGGGATGGTCACAGCCCGGTCCTGTGAGTGGCAGTCTGTGGATACCTCCTGCTCCTGCCTGAGAGAGCCCAGCCCTTCGTTAGGAGTCAGAGAGTGGATCTACCATACCAGCCCAGACCTGCGCTGCCAGGGGCCTGTCTTTCCAGAAGATGGGAGTGTGGGCACAGGCTCACTGCCCAGCCTGCAGAGTTCCCTCCTCAACTGCACCCTGGAGCAGGGAGAGAGGGGCAGGACCTAGAGCACTCATAGGCCCCAGGCCCCTTGGCTCCCTGCCACCCCCATGGTGATCTGTTGTTGCATCCACTTGGAAACTCAAGTGACCAGGACTTGGAGTACTTCTACCCATTTTTCCTTCATGGCCCCCCAGTGTATGCTTGGGGAAACTGAGGCTGGGAAGGCTGCAGAACTCACCCACAGCAAGGGCCAGAGGGTACATGTCCAGGGGAAGACGAGGCTCTTCCAGGCTCATGGCCCAAGCCCATGGCCGCAGAGACAGAGACTTTCCACTTAGGTGGACACTGATGGGTCCTGTTCCCACGGCGAGATCACATCCTCCTCCCAACTCCAGCTGGGACCTGCCCTGGGACCGGGAAGTTGTATTTTAAGTCTGGCCCTGCCTCGGTCTTCCTCCAGGAATCCTGCTGGCTATGACAGGAAGCACACGTGTGGTGGCCCTTTTGTGCTTCTGATTGGCATCTTAAGAGCACTGGCTGGGAGTTGGGGGATCCTGGTGTCTGCCCTGGCTCCGCCCAGCTCTATGTGTCAGCCAATGGGATGCTCTGTGCCTCAGTTTCTCATCTTATTTATTTTTTAAGATAGGGACTCGCTCTGTTGCCCAGGCTGGAGTGCAGTGGCATGATCAAGGCTCACTGCACCCTTGACCTGCTGGGCTCAATCCATGATCCCACCTCAGCCTCCTGAGTAGCTGGGACTACAGGAGTGTGCCAACATACCCGCCTAATTAAAATTTTTTGGTGGGGGTTCAGATGCAGTGGCTCATGCCTGTAATTCTAGCACTTTGGGAAGCTGAGGCAAGTGGATCACTTGAGGTCAGGAGTTCAAAACTAGCCTGGCCAACATGGTGAAACCCTGTCTCTACAAAAAATATTTTTAAAAATTAGCCAGGTGTGGTGACAAGTGCCTGTAATCCCAGCTACTCGGGAGGTCGAGGCAGGAGAGTTGCTTGAACCTGGGAGGCAGAGGTTGCAGTGAGCTGAGATTGCACCATTGCACTCCAGCCTGGGCAACAAGAATGAAATTTCATCTCAAGTTTTTTTTTTTTTTTTTTCTAGAGACAGGGTCTATGTTGTGCAGGCTGGTCTTGAACCCTTGGGCTCAACCAATCCTCCCGCCTCAGCCAACCAAGTTTCTCATCTTTAAATGGACTCTGACACCGGCCTGGGATCTCAAGCTGGCATCCCATGAACTGGACCCCACGGAAACCTGACTTTTGAAGGCAATCAGAGGTAGGTGCTTCCCCGGCTCTTGGCCCCACCTCTTCCTGTGGTTGGCAGCCCCTGGCACCCTCAGCGCCTCCTAAGACCGCACATTCCCTGCTGAGTGTTGCCGCGTTGTGTGCTGACCGTGCAGACCACTGGAAACTTCCCTGGGCAGGTCAGGTCCTGTCACCACATTGTCTAGAGGATGGCAGGTGCTCCTGAAGCATTTCTGAATTGGACCATATGTGAAACGTACACCAAATGGGTTTTAATGACCTATTGCTCCTGGAGTCATTGTATTCACTACGGTTGAACCCACCCTGGGCCTGAGGAACTGGCTCAGAGGAGACTCAAGGAGACTGAAGGCACATGACACCGGCAGGCACCGTGGACCCTGCACTGGATCTTACGGAGGGGAAGTGCTGGACAGGGTGTCTGTGGGCCAAACGACTAGCTGGAATATGAGCAGACAGATGCATGCATGTGTGTTACACTTCCTAAGGCTGGAGTTGGAACGGCAGAGGAAGGAGCTTAGCAAATCCTCTCCCTAGTATCAGCAAAACTGGATAAAATGGTCAAAACCATTCCAGGACTGGAAAACAGCCAAAAGCATAGAGCACATCGAGACATGTTTGCTTAAGAAAACAAAACCCTGGTTTGAGAAATGGCATTTTTGCCTGGGCTGCTGCTAGCCTCACTTCCCCCCAACCCCCACCCCCCGTTCTGGAGATCTGCTAGGCAGGGGAAGCCATGAGGCCCAGCAGCTTTACTGCCCGCTGGGGCTGGCTGGATTTGAAGCAGGTGTAGTGGCAGTCTTGGGAAAGGCCAATGTTGTAGCTAGCCTCAGGTTGTAATTGGAGTTGGGCAAACATCAGACCAGCAGACTAGTCAGAAATTTGGGAGATTTGGAGAATGAGAACCATAGTGGGCCTTGGTAAGTTGCCCACATGTCCATGGCAGTCTGGAAGACCAGGTGTGTGTGCAGGGCTGTGCACAACACCCAGGAGAGACTGCAGAGTCCTAGCTATCTATGGAGTCAGCCCCGTATCTGTGGATTCAACCAGCCATGGATTGGAAATAGTAAAAAAATGGCCAGGGAAGGTGACTCATGCCTATAGTCTCAGCATTTTGGGAGGCCAAGGTGATCAGATTACTTAAGCCTAGTAGTTCAAGACCAGGCTGGCTAGCATGGTGAAACCCTGTCTCTACATAAAATGTAAAAATTAGCTGGGCATGGTGGCATGCACCTGTAGTCCCAGCTACTTGGGGGGCGGAGGTGGGAGCATCACTTGAGCCTGGGAGAGGGAGGTTGCAGTGAGCTGAGATGGTGCCACTGCACTCCAGCCTGGGTGACAGAATGACACTCTGTCTCAAAAAAATAAAAAATAAAAACAATAATAATACAGTTGTGGGGAGCATAAGAAATGGGAAAGGTTAATGGGTACACAAATAGAGTTAGATACAATGAATAAGCTCTAGTATTTGACAGCACCACAGGGTGACTACAGGCAGCAATTAGTTGTACATTTTAGAATAACTGAAGGAGCATAATTGGAATGCTTACAACATGAAGAAACAATGAATGCTTGAGGTGATGGATATCCCATTTACCCTGATGTGATTATTACACATTACACACCTGTATCAAAATAGCTCATGTACTCCACAAATATACGCACCTACTAAATACCTATAAAAATAAAAATGCAAACACAAAATACAGTGTGACAACTATTTATAAAGCACTTACAGTGTATTAGGTGTAGGTCGCACAGTGGTGGTTTAAGGTCTGTGAGAGGACTGCAAAGGTTATACAAAAGTACTGTTTGATTTTCTATAAGGAAACTGGCTATCTGCGAGTTTTAATATCTCTGGAACCAAATTTTGGGTTCTGGAACAAATCTCCTGTGGCGACCAAGGGTTGACTATATATCTCTCGCTGAACGTGAGGCCTTGTGCCTGTCCAGAGGAGATGTGAAACCTGACAAAATGTGAAAGCTGGGGCACATCTGTGCACTGCCTGAACTCTAAATGCATTCCCTAAACCACACACAGATCCACTGGCGAAGCGTGGAAGCCTTACTGGTTAAAGGTGTTTAAGTACATTGGACCAATCATTGGCTGACCACATATGCTAAGCCACAGGCAACTACCAAGAAGCTAGACTTGCAAATAAAAATGGCCAGGCGTGGTGGCTCATGCCTGTAATCCCAGCACTTTGGGAGGCTAAGGTGGGTGGATGACCTAAGGTCAGGAGTTTGAGACCAGCCTAACATGGTAAAACTTCGTCTCTACTAAAAATACAAAATTAGCTGGCCGTGGTGGTGGCATGCCTGTAATCCTAGCTACTCAGGAGGCTGAGGCAGGAGAATTGCTTGAACCCAGGAGGTTGCGGTGAGCCAAGATCATGCCCCTGCACTCCAGCCTAGGCAACAAAAGTGAAACTCCATTCTCAAAAAAAAAATAACAATAAAAACCTTAAACTGAGCAGAAACATCAGTGGCTGCACACTGAGGGTGACACAGATTCTATTGGAGTTGTTCAGTGAAGTCATGAAAACAAAAATATAGCAGCAGTCCCTTGGGGGTAAGGGGAAGGAGCAGAATCCAGAGTTGCTACAGTATTACCTAAAGTGTCCAGTTTTTAAAATTATGAGACATGCAAAGAAACAGGAAAGTGTGATCCCTGTTTGGGTGGTGAGTGGGGAGGAAGCTATCAATAGACACTGTCTGATGGGGCCCAGATGTTTGAATTTAGTAGACAAAGATTTCAAAGCAGCTTTGATAAAATTAAGACCTAAAGGAAACAGTTTTTTATTTGACACTTTTTTTGGAGTGACACAGTCTCACTCTGTCACCCAGGCTGGAGTGCAGTGGCACAATCTTGGCTCACTGCAACCTCCACCTCTCAGGTTCTTGATTCTCGTGCCTCAGCCTCCCGAGTAGCTGGGACTACAGGTACATACCACCATGCCCGGCTATTTTTTTTGTAATTTTAGTAGAGATGGGATTTCACCATGTTGGCCAGGCCGGTCTCGAACACCTGAGAGGTAATCTACCTGCCCAAAGTGCTGGGATTATAGGTGTGAGCCTCTGTGCCCTGCCCATTTTTAAGAGGTAATCTACCTGCCCAAAGTGCTGGGATTATAGGTGTGAGCCTCTGTGCCCTGCCCATTTTTAAGAAACTAAAGTATTAGAGCAATGACTTATCAAATACAGACTATCAATAAAAAAGGACTGTAAAAAAATCAAATGGAAATTCTAGAGCTGAAAAGTACAATAACTGAAATATTTACTAGAGGGATTTAATAGCAGATTTGATTTGGCAGGAGAATCAGTGAACTTGAAAGCAGATTAATAAAACCCATCCAAACTAAAGAAAGAAAAGAAAGTGAACAAAAAGTCCCAGAAGGAAAGGAAAGGGAAGAAGTGTTTGAACAAATAGCAAGACAGTCCCAAATTTGATGAAAAACACACCAATGAAGCATAACAAACTCCAAATATGATTAACAGAAAGAGATCCAGTTAGATGCACACAGAGTTGAAGGACAAAGACAAAATTTCAAAACAGCGAAGGAAAAAAAACCCACAACGTTATCACATACAAGGGAAGAACTATGTTTAACAGCTGTCTCAAGTGAAGAAATTAAAATGATGTATTCAAAGTGCTGTAGGAAAAATATTAACCAAGAATTCTTTAGCAAAACTATGCTTCAAAAGTGAAGACAAAATAAAGATTGAGGAAATTCAATGCAAGCAGATCTTTCTTATAAAACATACTAAAGAAGTCCTTCAGGCTGAAAAGAAATGACACCAGGAGATAACCTGAATATAACCCAAGCATACTAGAAAATATCTGTATTTCTTATATGCTCTATATAGGTATTTTACAGTATGCTTTTAATCCCTTATTTTTTATTGCTTCATTCTTTTTTGTTATAATTGGTTGCTCTAGGAATAAAGAGAGCAACAAAGGAGAAATAAGAACAAAAAACCCTGAGTCATAGAATCATTAAATAGAGAAGTGGCAGGAAGAAATTAAACCATATCAATAGTTAGATTAAATATAAGTGGATTCAACACTCCAGTCAAAAGGCAGAGATAGTAATAAAACAAGATCCAACTAGAGGCTTCATATAAAGAGACACCGTTTAGATTAAAAAGACCCAAATAGATTAAAATTAAGAATGGAAAGATACCATACAAACAAGGACCGTAAGAAAATTGTAGTGGCTATTCTAATATCAGCTAAAATAGACTTTAAGACAGAAAATATTGCTAGAAACAAAGAGGGATATTTCATAATGGGCATAAGGAAGATACAGCAATTATAAACATACATGTTCCTAGCAACAGAGCTGCAAAATATGTAAAACCCAACTGACAGAACTGAAGGGAGAAAAAGGCAATTCAGTAAGTCGGAGACTTCAGTACCCCACTCAGTGACTGAGAGAACTAGATAGAAAACAAGCAACGATATAGAAGACCTGGAGAACAGCACCAAAACCAACTTGACTGATCCTTTATCTATAGAACACCCCACCCAACAACAGAATGCACATTCTCTTAGCACAAGGAGCATTCTCCAGATAGACCTTGTACGCAACCACAAAAAAAAGCCTCAATGAAGAGGATTCAGATAACCCAAACTATGTTTTCCCATCAGAATAAAATTAATTACAACCAACAGAAAGATATTCGGGAAAGCCCCAAATACTTTCAAAATTTAAAAATTACTTCTAAATAACTCAGGGTTAAGAAATCACAAGGACAATAGAAAATATTTTGAACTAAATGAAAATGTAAAAATATCAACATTTATGAAACACAGCTAAACAGTGTCGAGGGAATTTATAGCTTTAAAATGCCTATTTTAAAAATATCTGAAATCACTAAACCGAGCTTCCTCCTTCAAAAATTAGAAAAAGAACAAACTGAACCCAAAACAAACAGAAGGAAGGAAGGAATAAAGACTAGTGCAAACTCCACACAATGAAAAACAGAGCCAATAGAAAAAAATAAGTGAAACCAAAGTCAACTCTTTTAATGCTTTCTGAGGTTAAGTATACTGTAGTTATATAAGAGAATACCCTTGTTCTTAGGAACTATGCATCATGTCTGTAACTGTATGCTCAGATGTTTCAGAATACTGTTATAGGCAGAAAGGTTTATGTTCCCTAAAATTCATGACCCCCACTGTGGCTGCATTTAGACACGGAGTCTCTAAGGAATTAACTGAGGTTGAATGAGGTCCTAAGGGTGGGCACTGATCTCACAGGATTAGGGGCCTTATGAGACACCAGAGGGCGTGTCTGCCCTCTCCACGCACATGTATCAAGGACAGGCCAGTGAGGACAGACAGAAGGTGGCTGTTGACAAGTCACGAAGCGAACCCTTAAAAGAAACTGACCATGCTGGCAACCTTCCAGCCTCCAGAACTATAAGAAAATGTGAAGTCACCCAGTCTATGGTATTTGGTTACAATAGCCCAACCTGACTACTTACTACCTACCTAGAGTGCACTGCACAGGTGGAAAATTGGAACACTTAGGGAGTCTGGGTCAAGGGCAGAAGGAAGTTCTCTGTATTATTCTGGCAAATGCCGTGTTATTCTTGCAACTAAGTGTGAAAATATGCTAAAAAAATAAAAACACACCCTTCTCCTGCCTGAGTGGTGAACACCACGTTGCTGGGCTGTGACAGGCTGGAGGCTGTGCCCTCCTGGTTCCCTGGCTGAGCTGAGGGCCTCTGTGAAGCCCTGCCGTCCCTCAACAGGGTTGTTCGCCTCTTTCCCACAATGTTGTCACGACGGCAGACGCAGACCCAGTTTCCGCTTTCTACCAGTGCCCACCCTGCATCTCCTGTGGTCCTCCTTGGAAAGGCCCCAAGTGTTTCAAGAGGACTCAGGTCCAAGACGGGTCCTTGGAAAATTTGCGGTTTGTGCTGTCATAAATGTGGCACATTAATGGTTACTAAAACTGGGGAGCAACTCCTCAAGGCTTGGTGGGAACACTTCAACTGTGTTTAAATATTCAAAAACATAGCCGGGCGCGGTGGCTCACGCCTGTAATCCCAGCATTTTGGGAGGCTGAGGTGAGCAGATCACCTAAGGTCAGGAGTTCGAGAGCAGCCTGGCCAACACGGTGAAACCCCATCTCTATGAAAACACAAAAATTAGCTGGCGTGGGGACAGGCGCCTGTAGTCCCAGCTACTTGGGAAGCTGAGTCAGGAGAATCACTTGAACACGGGAAGTGGAGGTTACAGTGAGCCGAGAGCACATCACTGCACTCCAGCCTGGTAACAGAGCGAGACTTTGTCTCCAAAAAAAAAAAAAAAAAAAAAAAAAAAAATCATAAGAACCAAATCCCATCCCCCAGGGGCAGCAGCACTGGATCCTACTGACCAAGCTTCCACTCTCCTCCTTGGGCCTATCAGGAAGAAACCAATGCGCAGGGCGCAGTGGCTCCTGCTTGTAATCCCAGCACTTTGCGAGGCCAAGGTGGATGGATCACTCAAGGCCAAGAGTTTGAGACCAGTCTGGCCAACATGGTAAAACCCTGTCTCTACTAAAAATACAAAAATTAGCCGGGTGTGGTGGCACAGTGAGCCAAGATTGCACCACTGCCCTCCAGCCTGGGTGACAGAGTGAGACTCCATCTCCAAACAAAAAGAAACCAATGCAGCCCTAGGACTGTTCTCTGCATGTGCCCTCTAGTAAGGAGTTGGCTGCTAAGAAACACAGTTTTGCTTTAAATCACTCAGATTCAAATGTTTCTGAAAGCCCAGAGCTTCTCACTACAACCGCCGCTTCCACTTGGTAGGTATCAAGACTGGAGCCGCTCCTTAGGTCTCAAGCTTCGTCCTTTCCACCTGGCTCCTGATCATCCTCAAGTTGTCTTTATCCAACACTGAAGACGCTCATTCTCAGAAGTGCTCTGGGAAACTCCTATGTCTTCAAAGTCCTCTCTAGGAACCCCACTGCCCTCATTCCAGCCCATTTCGGCCACACCCCCATTGACGAGAACCGAAGGGGTTGCTAAGGTGAATACCAGGCACACCCCTCAACACTAAACAGCAGTAGCGTACTGACTACATCAGGTTCCACATTTTCCTTCCTTGTTTTTTAGAGGGTATAAAATGATTTATACCCGCATGTTTTCAGATCCACTTAAGACCAGGAGGTGATCTGTGGACAAACAGATCAAACTGCCTTAAAACTTTACGGTGACAAGCCAAGGCACGAACACACCAAAATCACCACCCGCGCATCCACCTCTTCCTATTTTTTCATGGGCGAGTGCCAGAGGAGGGCGTTCTCCACGTGGGGGCTCTGTGTCTCACAACACCTTACACATCTTCCCCACCTGGCATTGTGTCGGTAGGCAAAAAACTTGGTGCTGTAAAACTCAATTTTTAGTCTTTATTGGCATGTGGTTTCCTAGACAACTGTGAACACAGTTCCCTCAGAACAGCCTATGCTGCAGAGGGAGGGAAGGGAGCGTGCCAGGATGTGGAAGGCTCATTGCAGTTGCTACAGATCTCTTCTGAGCACCTCATTTGTGTCAACCTCTGGCTAACCTGAGTGATCACTCATCAGCTGGGGGAAAAAAGCACTAAGGGGCACCTTCATGGCCACTGATAAAAGCCCTCATTATCTACACAATAGACATGGAAAACAAACATTTAGAGTTTTATCCATTTTAATTTTGAATTAGAAATCTTGCAAGTTTAATATATACCTTCTTAGTGAAACCCCCCCACCCCCCACCCAGAAACCCCCAACTCCAAACCAAATGGCATTTCTGCATCTTGGGTAATAGCGCCTTCACTATGAAGTAGTTTGAAAGGAAAGCACACATGAATAGGTAATTGAGTCAAAAATGTCACTGAGTTTTTGCTCTTCAAATTGATCATGAGACAACGTGGTTCTGTAAAAATCAGCACATCACAACGGGTCTTCCTGCACTCCATCTGGGGCGACCTGGCCAAGCAGCCTGGGAACAGAGTGCAGGGTCACTCTCTGTAGGGCTGCCAGCAGCCGCAGTCACGAGTCTCAGGATACATCTGTGCACACAGTCCTCTGGTATGCTTTCTGCAAACTGGACAGAAAACATCCTGGCTTCTATCCAGTAAACGGTTTTCACTGCAAGTCAAGGCAAACTGAAAATTCCTGCCCCATCTGCCTGCTAGGTGGCCTTCCTGCATCTGCTGCCACATCCCTTTCTAGCCAACTGCTCTGTCTAGACGGAAGCCACCCAGTGTCAAAGTCTGTGTCTCACCTGAGTCATCTCCATCTGCACTGTGCCTTGTGTACTGCATCAACTGTTTGCTCAGAAGTCAAGAGGAACTAACTCACGCAACATTAATGGACGTTCACTGAGCCTTCTGTTGAGTATGATGTTAGTACAGAGGAAAAGCAGACTTCTGACCTAAAGCTTGGCCATCTGAATGAACTCACTGCACCATGCTCGGTGCCATGGGAAGATGGTTAGGCAACACAAATGTCCTTATGAAGGGGCTCTATGGTATCTAAACCTGACCAGGTATTCATGCCACATACTCAAAAACAGGAAGGACAAACAACAGACTTGCTGAGTTGTGTCCCTTTCACAATAAACTGTTTCCCTAATTGATTTAAATGAAAAGTGTCATATTTAGGCCTTATCTATATATATGTATCTGTTTAAAGTAAGAACACATTTAAAACAGAATACTGGCCAGGTATGGTTGCTAACACCTATAATCCCAGCACTCTGGGAGGCCGAGACGGGCAGATCATGAGGTCAGGAGTTCGAGACCAGCCCGACCAACATGGTGAAACTCTACTTAAAAAAAAAAAAAAAAAAAATTAGCTGGGCGTGGTGGTGCATGCCTGTAATCCCAGCTACTCAGGAGGCTGAGGCAGGAGAATCACTTGAACCCAGGAGGCGGAGGTTGCAGTGAGCCAAGATCGTGCCATTGTACTGCAGCCTGGACGATAGAGAGAGATTCCATCTTTTAAAACAAAACAAAACAAAAAAAAACAACAAAAAAAAAAACCAGAACAGAAAAACTCAACACAGATACGTAAAATTAACTCAAAGTGAATCATAAATACAAAATTTTTAAAATTCTGAAAGAAAATGAGAGAAATCTTTACACTTTGGGCTAAGCAAAGATTTCTCAAATATAACAAAAGCATAATCTGTGAAAGAATAAACTGATAAACTGGACCTTCATCACACTGAAGTCAAGTGAAATGTACAAAAACCTGTATGCCAATGTTTGTAGCAGTTTATTAATAACCTCCCCTACCTGGAAACAACCCAAAAGTTCCTTTAACTGGGGAATGGATAAACAAGCTCTGGTACAGCCACACAATGGAACAACATTTGGCAATAAAAAAGAACCTGCAACATCCATGAATCTCAAATGCATCATGCTAAGTGAAAGCAGCCAGACTCAAAGGCGACATATTGTATGATTCCATTTAGATGACACCGTCAAAAAGGCAACTACAGAAACAGAAAAAGAGATCAACCTGCCAGGGGCTGGAAAAGGGGTTGAATATAAAGGATTTGAGAAGATAAACTGTTCTATGTGTTAACTGTGGTAAATAAACAGTATGTGTTTGTCACAATTTCAACTATACATTTTAAAAAGAGTTAACTTAACGGTATGTAAATTATACCTTAATAAAGATGAAACAAAATAAAATCCACATAGATGGATTCAATCCACAAAGATGATTATGCTAAAACACTAGAGCAATAACCTCAATGTCAACAGGGGTGGTGGTGAAATAAGCAGGGTATCCACAGTGGAACATTTACGCCCATTAAGCCCATTTTCTTCTCCCAAATGTGGTGACATTTAACAATGCCCATGCTATATATCTGGAGAATAAAACCATATTCAGATGGAACCTCACGAACACACACACACGAATGCACATGTGTTTACCCATGCTGGGGGACGTCTGCCGGCTGCTTGCTCTCACTCTGACTCCAGGTCCTTCTGTCCTGCTTCGACCTGAGCCCTTCAGATGAGCACTGCCCGTCCATCCGTACATGCTGGCCATGGGGACAGATTCTGCAGGCGATGCTAGACTTGACAAGGTAGCAGGTGAGGCTGGGTGATATGGATTTGTGTGCAGGATTTTAAAACAGGATTATAAAGCTGCATGAAACTAGAAAACTGGGCAAACAGACCAAACCAGCACTTTATTTTAAAAAGTTTTATTTTGCAGATTAAGAAATTTGAGATTTTTAATAACGGCAAAAGAAATTCAGTCACACCTAATGATTAACAGAATGTAGTGGTGTATTATCTAAACAGAAATCGTGCTGATGTGCCGTAATAAATTGTCTATTAGTAAAAAAATACACTTTAGGGCACAGCATTGTATCACAAATTACAGTAGGGATACTTTGCAAGAATTTAATCAAACTAGAGAATTCTGAGTAACTGTATCTTTTAAATGCAGCACTTAAAAATGTAACAACTCTGTGCATTCTTTTTCTTAAAAAAAAAAATGACCTTGCATGTGTCATAGAAATGCTGCTTTATTGCTGCAGAGGTCAAAGTTCAAGGCTCAAGAGGTACAGGAGAGAATACAAAGGTAGCCTTTAGAAACTTGGTTTTGTTTATGTATAAAAAAGGTAAAGTTTATAAAAGTTAATTTACAAACCAAGAACAAAAGTGGTATGCACGCATTATGTACAAGCATCCTTAAAACATCAAAATTTTCAAATGCATAGCCAGAAAGAACAGAAAACAACCACTGCCCCTTGTCAAAAAATAAAAATAAAAATAAAAAAACCCAAATCACACCACTATTTTCTTCTGGGTGATAAAACGTTTCTGAAACCACCAAATGCACAATTTACTCAGTCTTTGTCATGATACAGTATCTAGATAATGCACAAAAGCCATAAAAACTTAGTAACACACACCAAGAATGAGCTAGGAATTCAGAACATGAGGGTAAGGCATTCCTGCTGGTTAGTATGTCTGTGGTGATATGGTTACATTATAGATCCGAAGAGGCCATGGAACCAGTCTCACATGCTTTTGTGTCCTTCCCTAAGAAAAATGTGTTTTCACATAAAGTCAGTCATTGTCTTCACTTAACCCTCCCCAGAGCTATCAATCTCCTTGCTGTACATTTCTGTTAAATCCACAACACTGGTAATATATTCCAGGTGCATTTTAAAAACGTGTGCATATTACTTCATGCATAATAAAATAAAATGTGTATGTATGCTAGGCCAGGGCCATAATAAAGTTTGAAACAGTGTACTTTGGAAAGAACAGACCTCAACTGCACCCCCATTTACTGGCTGGTATTTTAACGGAAATCAATATGTGAAGTTAAACAGTGACGCTAAAAAAAAATTACAAAAATCACAAAGCAAAATATCTTTGAACCTCTAGCCAATACCAGTAGTCCCGTCAATCACAAACATGCAGTGTGTAGCATGTTTTCTGACCATGGTTCGGGGCATGCTCACTAATCTTTATCAGTTCAAACAAATGCTTAATACTAACAAATTGTAGTATCAATTCTAAAAAAGGTATAATACTTGATAGAGTGGTTCCATTTAGATTTAGTAAGTTTAACCCAGTTTCACATTATTTAATCAAGTTCCTATATTTCAAGAGTTAAAAGTGATCAATAAGGACAGAAACACAGTTTGCTCCAACGAGATAATTTGGATCTCCGGGAAGACACTTGTTTTGCCAGGTTTTAGGATCACCTATGAGAGAAAAGAAGCTGATGTCATTTACACTTGAGTAACCTGCTATCTGTAATGCTTTGCAATTATGGGGCAAATATGTATATTTAGATATAATTGTCTTGTATTTCCTCAGCATACTGTATTTATATCAAAACTCATTGCTTTATTTCAATGCAGACCTGCTGGCATCTAACAATTTCAAAGGTGCTTCACACTTCCTGTATTTAAAAAATATATTTTTTTAAACTTTCTTTCCAACTCACACCCTCATACGATTAATTTTTTTTTTTTTTTTTTTTTTTTTAACTTTCGGACTTCTCCTTTATGACATTATCAAGTGCATTAGGCTTTTCAAAAAATGAATACAAGTGAGTGACAGCAATCATATGCCTGAGACAGTCCCAGTTTGCCCCTGAGCCCACATAATTATCAGTAGCATTTTTTTTTCACTTTCAAGAGTCTGGAGAATAATCATATGACCACCTATTTGAGCTGAGAATGAGGACACATTTCTCATACTCAACTATAGACCAACAAATGAAACCTAGTTCTCCAGAATCTAGTTCCTGAAGCCTGTCTTCCCCCTTACAAAAAACAAACAAACAAACAAAAAGCAAGACTGGACCAGAGCTGCGCAGCTAATTCCAGCTGTACAAGACTGATGACGCAGCTTCAAACACTCACTCACCGTGTGTTAGTCAGGTCTCAGGATCTGAGTTTTTAATAAGCTCTTAGTGATTTCTATGAAATGTGAAGAAGGCAGGGATGACTGCATGTCTCTGTGGTATCCAAGCAAGCGAAGAGTCACAACTGTGGACTTTTGCTTCCCTTATAGCAGTAGCTCTCAAACAGGCACGACCCTGCCCCTAATGGGACATCTGGAGACAGTTTTGCTTGTTACCACTGGCATCTAGGGGTAGAGGCCAGGGAAGCTGCTAAATATCCCACAGTGGACAGGAGAGCCCCTACAACAATCATTTGGCCAAAATGTCAACAGTGCCAGCTAAGAACCCTGCCTACAGTACACTATACACCCTAAGCAATACCTGGAGTCAAAAGCCTTTCATTTTCCCAGAAAATGGGCTACTTGTAAATATGAGGAAATATGTATTTACAAGTAATTTTTCTCTTTGTTAACATTAAAATGTGCTCTTGCTATAATCTTTATACCACAAACTTTTATTTCATACTGTACCAAACTAAAACTAAATAATGCTCATCTGATTTATCAATGATTTAGACTTTAAATCAGGCTCACTTAAAGTGATCTATACCCAAAATAAAATTCCAATTGTTAACTGACTTAAATCACTCAAGGAAGTAAGAAATGTGAAAATGCAATGGAAGCTTTGAAATTATGATCTTAGGAGCAAAAAGTCATTTACAAATAGTGTATAAAAGAAGTTATATTTAGAGTATTACACTGAAAAACCATGGCCAAGTATGATCACAATGGAAGATCTAAGTTTCTCTGGCATATATACTTTGTAGATTAAGAAATTAAACAGGCCAGGCGCAGTGGCTCAAGCCTGTAATCCCAGCACCCTGGGAGGCTGGGGCAGGCGGATGACTTGAAGTCAGGAGTTCAAGACCAGCCTGGCCAACATGGTGAAACCCTGTCTCTACTAAAAGTAGAAAAATTAACCAGGCGTGGTGCCAGGTATCTGTAATCCCAGTTTCTCAGGAGGCTGAGGCAGGAGAATCACTTGAACCCGCCGTTAGGCAAAGGTATGCAGTGAGCCAAGATCGTGCCATTGCATTCCAACCTGGGCGAAAGAGTGAGACTCCATCTCAAAAAACAACAAAACAATCAAAAATAGAAAAGTTATATAAAGGAATGAAATCATTTTAATAAGAAGATAAAAATGCCTACATGTGCAGGACAATAACAATTCTCCCAGTGAATCTTGAAAAATTTGACAGAATAAATCTTTTTGCTGAACACCAAGGAATAGTCAATATTTGGCCAAATTATTGATTTTTAAAAGGCAGAAACTCTTCTACATTCCCTTATTTATTTACAATATATGTACCACAAATAAACATGAAAACACTGGTGATGCCTACAAGGCCACAGGAATAGAGGTAGAGATCTGCTAACATACAGCACGGGTAGCATCAGCAGCCCAGGGATTAATCAACGACAGTCCCCAAAGCCCCCAAAGGACAGAGTGAAGACAGCATACCCGACGAGGAGTCGGATGATTTTAGAGCAAAAGACCAACCGTCAGGAGTCATGGACGCACAGTGTGGTAAGCGCAGCTCCACCGGCTTCAGGAACTTGAGGCCATGGGGCCCGCACATCACCAAGGGACTCAGCAGTGTTTCACCTGGAGTTGGCAAAGGGGATGGGCAGAGAGGTTGGATGTAGTCTTCCTTCTAGACCCATAGTTTTCCTCACCCTGCTTCTAATGAGACGCTTGAAAGCCTAATGGAGTTAGTTCTCTACAGTCTCACTGACCACAAAAAATGTAACAGCAGCCGCTTACCAGAATTTAAAATTTCCCAGTAGCCACATTAGAAACAGGTGACATCAAATATTACAATATTTTAATATTTAACTCAGTATAACCAAAACACTGTTATTTCAACATGTAACCAATATATGAAATCTTTGGAACTTGGTGTGTATTTCACATTTTCAGTATCTTTGAATCCAAAACTGTCACACTTCAGGTACTAGCTAGCCACATGCAGGTAGTGGCTACTGCACACATTCAATCATACAGGTCTATAGTACAAAACATATTCAAATGTACTTTTTACAAAAGAGACATATTTTCCATTTTTAAAATGTTTTGTTTGCTACAAAGGTGGTTAAAGGGATTCATACAGGGCCGACTGTCAATCCTACTGATTTTTAAAACAGGATATCCCCAAAATCAGAGTCCAGAATCAGATGTCAGTATTCTGGCAAAATGTAAGAAAGCAAACAAAAGTTAATTTATTTAGGAAAGTAAAAGCACTGCTAAAACATGCTAAAGGAAATAATGACACAGTTCATTATAATATCCTCATAGATCCAGGAGGATTATAAAAATAAGTTTCCTTAAGAAGCTCAGAAACATACTGTAATCTCCTCTAAGACTCACTCATGCACTCTGTGGATAATTTACTAGTGCTAGGTTCTGAGGTGATGAGGTAGGACAGTACCTACCAAGAGGTTTAGGTTCTCCAATCAGGTGAAGGCATAGGAAAGCCTTTCTGAGTGGGTGTTACCTAACCTGTCTCCAGAGATGCAAAGGCTGACTGATTCAAAGACAAATTTGGTTAGGTCAGCCCAGCAGTCACAAGTGAGGGACATCCCATGGCCTGTCCCATGCCATCATTTTTGATTTCACACCAAAAGTAAAAGTAGGCGGTGTGGTCACAACAGCCTTGCTTCAGGCCACCTACTGCCGCTAGCAACACTATCCCTAGAACACCCCTCACTATAGCACTCATCTGAGAGGACCTCCCTGATGAAAGGAACATGCTGTTAGTGGCCCAGCATGGAGGCAGAGAGAGATGCTGTGTTACTCCCTTAGCCAAGCGCTATAAGCTTTGAAGCACAGAGGGCAACTCTTAAGTTATCAAAACTAAGGAGAAAAACACATTTACCTTTCTCTTTATCTAAAGGTGGGAGGATGCTGTTGTCTCGGCAGACCTTGAAATAGATTTCCTGCTCAACTCCTTCGGGAATGGCTCCTTGAGGGATAATTATACTAACACCAGTTTCTATGGAACTCAGCACGCCACCATTGCTGTTAAATATGCCTCGGGCTGTGGCCACCACAGTATGACCATCTTCATCTTCATCCTCTTCCACAGCTGAAGGACTGAAAGTTCAGAAATGGCTAGTGAGTGAAATCCTAATAGTACATAGGTGCTTTGCTTTTACTACTACTGTATTATGTGATTTCATTTTACTTTTATTTCTCCATATAATGAAGGTACTTAGTTTAACAAGATAAGTTTTTAGCAATAAATTTTACTGACAGGGTTATCTCAGAGAATGTTATTTCTAGAGAAATTCCATTCTAGAAAAATTTCAAAAATTCTAGAGAAATTTCAGAAATTCAATTTTTGAAGGCAATTAGCCAAGTGACCATCACTACTGAATTGCAACCTCACTGTGTAAAACCTGATAACCAGCAGGGCGTGATGGCTCACTCCTGTAATTCCAGCACTTTGGGAGGCCGAGGCAGGCGGATCACAAGGTCAGGAGATCAAGCTCATCCCAGATAACATGGTGAAAAGTTGTCTCTACTAAAAATACAAAAAATTAGCCGAGCATGGTGGCACGTGCCTATAGTCCCAGCTACTCAGGAGGCTGAGGCAGGAGAATCGCTTGAACCTGGGAGGCGGAGGTTGCAGTGAGCCAAAATTGTGCTACTGCACTCCAGTATGAGTCAAAGAGACTCAGTCTTTAAAAAAAAAAAAAAAAAAAAAGCCACACACACACACACACACACACACAAAACCAAAAACCTTGCACCCCCAAATACTGTTGAAACAACCCTAACCTGAAAATCTGAAAAGCTCCAAAATCTGAAACTTGTTTAGTGTCAAAATGAAGCTCAAAGGAAATGCTCATTGGAGCATTTTGGCAAATATTCCAAAACCCAAAAAATCCAAGATCTGAAACACTTCAGATCTCAAGCAATCTGGACAAAGGATACTTTAAGAGGTACTCTGAGTTTTATGAAGTACATTTTAAAATCCATGAAATTGGTGCTTTAAAAGTGGTAAAGTCACAATTTAATACGCAGTACTGTTCTTCCTTTCCTGGTCTCTCTGTATCCCAGGCTGGAGTACAGTGGTGTGATCTTGGCTCACTGCAACCTCCACCTCCCAGGTTGAAGCAATTCTCCTGCCTCAGCTTCTGAGTAGCTGAGATTACAGGCCCCCGCCACCATGCCGGGCTAATTTTTGTATTTTTAGTAGAGATGGGGTTTCACCATGTTGGCCAGGCTGGTCTCGAACTCCTGACTTCCAATGATCTGCCCACTTCAGCCTCTCCAAGTGCTGGGATTACAGGCATGAGCCACTGTGCCCGGCTGTTCTTCCCTTCTTAATGACACAAAACAATAATACATCTCCTATATGACAGCATCTCAGACTTGATAAAATCTCCCTAGGATTTTAAGTGTGCATGAGAATGGTCCTGCCTCAGCATTCCCTGAGGACCAAGTGCCCACCCTGCAGAAAGTAAGGCTTCCAAGGTTCCTTGAGGTGAAGACCCTGGTATGGGCACATCCCAAACATCCATGAAAGAAAGACAGTAGATTAACTTTGTAATCACAGAACATCAAAGACAAAGGGGATGTGGTATCCATGACTGCTTCAAAAATAGAGGCTATCAAGACTTCCTGAAGTATCGTTTTGAGCCAGGGCTTAAAGGTGAGCAAAAAGACCAACAAAACAGAATGACATGAAGGTAGATGCACCTTTGCTCCAGCATGACCAGAATGCCAGGGATGACATCCTATGGCACAATAGCAAGGGAGCAGAGTGCAGCCTGAGCTGCACAGCAGGGGCCAACTGTGTCCGTCCCTGACCACCTGTGGATGTGCAGAGCAAGGAAGGCAGTGACCGCCATAACCGTCCTTTCTCTTGGAAAGCAGACTTCAGGGGGCTGTCCTGACCTTTGGTTCTGCCTGCCTGCAAGTGCTTCTGCTTTATAGTGGCGTGAAAATGGAATTGGCTGTAGGAGGATGAGATGAGCTTATGTGTGGTCAGATGCATCCAGTCAATCGCCATGGAAAGAAAGACAGGAAAGAGGATCTGCAGGGAGGCTCCAGGAGCGCTCGCTTTGCCTCCTTTGTCAGCCATCTTACTACTAACTGCTGCTCTTTAAACAGTCAGAGGTTATTCTATCTTTATTTCTCTTTAGCATCACTGTGGAACAGATAATGAATGAGAAACACAGATACTTAAAGTTTTTAGATGCTCTCCACATTCACCTTACCAGTGGGTCAAGAGGTTACAGGAGGACATGGGTGGTTAAGAGTATGGGCTCTCAGCTGGCTACAATAGCTCACACCTGTAATCCCAGCACTCTGGGAGACTGAGCGGGGCAGATCACTTGAGCCCAGGAGTTCAAGACCAGTCTGGACAGCATGGCAAAACCCTGCCTCTACTAAAAATACAAAATTTAGCTGGGCATGGTGGCACATGCCTGTAGTCCCAGCTACTTGGGAGGGTGAGGCACGTGAATTGCTTGAACTCAGGAGGCAGAGGCTGCAGAGAGCTGAGCTTGCACCACTGCACTCCAGCCTGGCAACACAGGTGTGGTGGTTCATGCCTGTAATCCTAACACTTTGGGAGGCCGAGATGGTTGGATCACTTGAGGTCAGGAGTTCAAAACCAGCCTGGCTAACATGGTGAAACCCCATCTCTACTAAAAAATACAAAAGAATTAGCAGGGCGTGGCGGCACATGCCTGTAATCCCAGCTACTCGAGAGGGTGAGGAAGGAGAATCGCCTGAACTCAGGAAGCAGAGGTTGCAGTGAACCGAGATGACGCCACTGCACTCCAGCCCGGGTGACAGAGTAAGACTCAGTCTCAAAAAAAAAGAAAGAGCATGGGCTCACAGGTTGGATGACCAGTGGCTGAATCGAGGCTCACCTCACTCTAGCTGTGTGGCCCTGGGCAAACTGCTGTCATTCAACCTCAGTTCTTAGTAAAACAGGGAGGATGGCAATGCCTACTAACCACACATGACTGTTAGCTGTATTATTTTACCAACATCTTGTACCTCCTGGAACACCTTCTATTAACAGCATTCATTGCAAGAACACTCTTCAGTTTAAAGGTTGAGTTAAAATGATCACTTCAAAGTCCCAAGTCAAATAAACTACAACAAACTGACATGAGAAAAATCACAGGGCCAATGCTTTGAGCAAAAGCAAAGTCTTACCTCACAGGAATAGCTTTCGGCACTGTGCTGATATTATTTATTTGGTATTTAGGCTTCTCTGCTTGGATAGAGAAAGTTTCAGCTCCACTGTCAAACTCAGGAGGTGGTGCCAAACTGTGTGACTTCATAGGAGTTTTTGGAGACAAGTCAGGTTTATGTGTAGCTTCACTTGGCAGAAGATTGTGATTGAATTTAGGACTTTCAAACTTGCGTTCAAACGGTCGAGCAGAACTTGTATATGGTTTTGGTGTGAATCGATTGTAGGCTGGAGTGACTGTTTTCTGAGTCTGTTCAGCGCCATTAACTGGAGCTTTATCCGGAAAACTTCTCTGGGGATAGAAAGCTGGCTGAGCAGTGTCTTCTCGGTTTGGTGGTCTGAAAGTTGCTGGCTTATTCTGAGATGGAGGCGGGTCTGGTTTGGACACTAAGGAATTCTGAAAATCCAATGACACCGAATTTCCTGAAAAACGAACATATAAGCATTTTAAAAACTCTCTGAAAAAAGCTGTTAACAGCCCTCTCTCAGCTTAACTTGTCCTGGTGCTGGAGTCAAGGCCCAAGTTTGGGTCGCATAGCCAGAGCCTGACTCTTGAGCACTGGAGGTGAGGTGTGATGCTGAGGGATGAGGGCAGCATGGACATGTGGTGCCATGAGTATACCCTGCGCTGGAGTCAGGGTCTAGCTGTTAAGATTCCTGGCTCCAGAGACTAGCACTAACTAGTCTCTGTGAAAACCAGAATGTCTAATAATCATATAATAAATATACCCACTATTCATTAGGAAAATGTTAAATAAAACCAACAAAAAGCATTAAATATTATTTAACATCCACTAGAATGGAAAAACCGGAAAGTCTGATGATGCCCAGTGTTGGTTCAGAAATGGAACCACAGGATTTTCTATGCACTGCCAGAGGCAGTATAACATAGCACCAACTGAACTCTGTGAAATAATTAAGGACACTACAAGACAAGAATTACTAATCCAAATTCCTCATGAACATAGTAACATAATTTACCACAGTACAAGAAGAAAAATCATATGGTCATCTTAATACATGCAGGAAAACATCTGACAAACTCCTTTCAGCAAACTCTGAATACAGGGAATGTCCTGAACATGACAGAGGACATCTATGAAAATCCTACAGCTAACATTCTAAAGGTAAAACATGAAGTCTTTTCTCTTTAAGATTGGAACTAGCAAAAGAGGTCCAATTTCACCACTTCTATTCCACAGTTCACTGGAGGTCCTGGCCAGTGCAATCAGCAAGAAAAGAAAGAAGGCCAGATGCAGTGGCTCACGCCTGCAATCCCAGCATTCTAAGAGGCCGAGGTGGTGGATCACTTGAGGTCAGGAGTTTGAGACCAGCCTGGCCAACATGGTGAAACCCTGTCTCTATGAAAGATACAGAAATTAGCCAGGCGTGGTTGGGGGCACCTGTAGTCCCAGCTACTTGGGAGGCTGAGGCAGAAGAATCACTTGAACCTGGGAGGCAGAGGTTGCAGTGAGCCAAGATTGAGCCATTGCACCCTAGCCTGGTTGAGAGCGAGGTTTCGTTTCAAAAAAAGAAAAAGAATAAAAAGAAAAGGCATAGACTGCAAAGTAAGAATTAAAACTGTCTTTAAACTGTCATTATCTGTAAACATAATTGTGTGTGAAAAAAAATCTTAAAAAAAAAAAAAAGTCTCAATCCAGAACTACATGTCCGGTTGAAGACTCAAAAGCCCTGGAAGGTGCCTCCTAATGGAATAGAGAAGTCTGTGCTAGGAAAATGCCTGTCAACAGGAGAGATAAACACTCTGTGTTATAGTCTGAGGGTAAAATGTTACACAGCTCTTAAGATGAGGAAGTTGGAGCTTATACATTATCTACCTGGTATGTAAATGCAAAAGGCAAGGTGCTGTGGAATACATTTTATGTGAAACGTTATAGCTTTTCTATGTCAGTGTGTGAAGATAAAATACAACAATAGTTTTTACAAACCATTTTTAGATATACTGGCAAGCACTGAAGATTTAGAGACTAGCATAAAATAGATTAAAGTCTGTTTAGCTAAAAGGCTGTCCAAAATAATGGTCGTAATTGTAAAAAGAGAAGACATACTTTAAACAAAATTCTTAGTTTTTACTGTTCCCAGCCCAAAGGTTTCAAGCATGTATTTTTTCATGTAAAAACCATTTTGCCTAGAAACCACCAGAATTTTACTTCATAAGCAGTACTGTGTTATAATGTCTACTTCCTAACTTCCTACCTTCACCGTGTGCTCCCTTAGAATGTACGTGGAGAGAGGTGCTGGTGACAGGCTGAGACGGCTGGGTGTACTGCGACGGCAATGGAGGAGGAGGGGGAGTGGCCTGGACGGGTTCATAGCGTTTCTCACCAAATGATCTATCTGCAGCATCAGCTTCAGTAGGCTTTCCCCTGTCAACAAATGAGGAGAATGCCAACACTTGAAAATGGACTCACATTTACAAAACAAGTTCTCATTTTTCCATGTAGCTCTAAGTTAAAAAATTTAGAAATTTAAAAAATTTAGAAATTTCTTAATTTATTCTCATGAGTCTGGGTAGCTACTCTACTGAAATATAAGAACAGATTCAACCATTTATCGGCACAAGAAATGTTCAGACAGCACAAATACTTTAAGAATATTAGTAAAACATCCAGAAGATGGCAACCAAAGGCAGGTGAAATTTTGGGTATATTTTAATATTTGTTATTTACAAAAAGTAGTAACGTTGACAGATTTAAGAAAGTCTTGCAAATATTCTGAAAACATATCATGGCACAAATTTTCCTGAGACCCACTTTTTTTTTTTTTTTTGAAGATAGGGTCTCACTCTGTCGCCCAGACTGGAGTGCAGTTGGCGTGATCTTGCCACACTGCAACCGCTGCCTCCCAAGCTCAAGAGATTCTCCTTCCTCAGCCTCCCAAGTAGCTGGGATTACAGGTGGGTGCCACTACAGCTCGGCAAATTTTTGTGTTTTTTCGTAGAGACAGGGTTTCACCATGTTGGCCAGGCTGGTCTTCAACTCTGACCTCAAATGATCCACCCGCCTCGGCCTCCCAAAGTGCTGGGATTACAGGCGTGAGCCACCGAGCCTGGCCCTAGACCCACTTCTTTTTTTGTATCTGGCATCTGGCATACTTGCAGCACCATAAAAACACATGTCACAGACTAGTGGTTAGCAAACTTTTTCACTGAAACACCAGAGAGTAAATGTTTTTGTTTTTTGGCCATACAGCCTTTGTCACAACTATTCAAACTATGCTGTTACAGCCTCAAAGTAGCCACAGACAATGGGTGTATCTGTGTTTCAGTAAAACTAAAAAAAACTGGACCTTTTACTTTAAAATTTCCCCTTGAGTTACCAGGTCCATTTTTTGGTTAAATGACTGCTAGAGCAGCAGATACTGCTTTATTTCACAAGGTTCATTTAAGTCAAATTGTGCCATATATGTGTATTTTTCCAGATTGCCAACTGTTAATATGTAACAAAAATTCACACAAATCTTTTAAAAAGACCCATAATTGCAACATTGCCATCTAAACCTTACTGCTGAATGCCAAAGCTGCACTAGCTTTATGTGCACAAACAACAGCATATACACTTGGAATGCCCCCTGCTCATTTTCATAATTTTTCTTTGAAGAAGTCTAGTCTTATGATTAGCTTTTTTATCTTGCTTTCATGAATTTAGACTAAGCACCTGATGATGACATTAAAATCTGAAAGTGCACATAATGCCAATGACACAGTGAGGGACACCTTATGTAACAGCCTCACATTAATTGCCAGTCTTACCACTTGACGTTCCTTTTCAAGTAGTCATAGCTAGTGTAAGAGCCAAGAAATCTAGGTGATGGCAAAGCAAGCGCATAGAAAAATGAAAGAAAATGGTCAATCTAACTAAGTAAATTTGCAGCAAATGGAACTCAAAATGTCATTTAAAAATATTACCAACATCCACCATTTTACCATAATATGGTCTATAAAAGAACATTTCACTAACTCTCACTTGGCCAAGGAAATGAAAGATAAATGCCCTGTCTGCTGGCCCACCCTCTGTGTACTTTAACCGGTACTGCAGTGAAGAGCAATGTGTTTGATCTTTGCTCCTTCCCCACCTCTGATGCAGCTGCTAATAGTGAGCAAAGAAATTGATGAAATCAAAGAGTGGTGACCAAGGATAATCAACAGGTTCTGAGTGGGAGTGAAATGTCCCGTTTTTAAAAAAAAAAAAAAGGCTGGGCAAAACAAATTCTGCTAGTGAAGACACAGGAAAAAGTAACCCAACAGAAGAGCTACACTGAGCCCCTGGGAGGGGAATGAGCCGATGAAAACATGAAAACATGAACCTGACCAGGCTTCACTTGCTCCTTTCTAGCAAGGCCTCCTCCATCTCCAATTGTGAGCTGGGCCCTGTGGTGGTGGAGTCTTACTGGTGAAGCTGCAGGCTGGATGCTCAGTCTCTCTCTCATCTAATGATGTCTCACAAACACAAAAATAACTAGACATCAGTGTCTTACATTTAATTCTTTAAAAGCTAAAAGCCATCATCATTTATTGAGACCTGGAAGTCTCACATAGTGAGTTGAGTCCTGAAAGGTAGATCTGATTTAAAAAAAAACAAAAACAAAAACAAACCCTGGTTGTCCTGAAGAAGTTGACCGAATCTCTGGGCTGAGACGTGTGCACAGACCTGGAGGGACATTGCTCTTCTCCCACTGCCTTAGAATCCTGGAAACTTCTAATTTACTTTGGAGGTGAAATGTCTGAGCTACTGTCTCCTAACCTTTCCAGTTCTAATCCAGCTCTAGGGAACTATAAGACTGGGTAATAGCTGCTTGCTTCCTGGGGCATCTGTCTTGTGCTAACAAAGATATTTCCCCTCCCTAATTCTCACCATTTCTGAGGTGTGTTTTTAAGTGAAGCATAAGCACATAATCTGGAGGAATACAATTTGGCTATTCCTGTATTTTACTGAAAGAAAAAAAAAAAAATGAAATGCCTGAAGGCAGTCTATTTAGTAACAAACTGTAAGTGGTTTTGAAATGTAGGACAGAGTCCTATATTTTACACTATTTTCCAGTTGATGAAGTTGTACTCATTGGGCAGGAGGGTGAAAAAGCATTACAAGGGAAAGGCACAGAAACAACTTCCCTCTTAGTCATCTTCAATGACCTTATTCTCCTTTCCAATTCTCTAACCATTAAATACCTATATGGAAAAATGCAGCACAATTATAAAGAGTTTCAATTTCATACTACAAAGGAAAAAAATGTATACTGGTATCTATCCCAAATTATACTTTTACTCCCAGCAGTAGGAAGTAAAAAATCAAACTGAGTTCTGAGTAAATTCACAAAGACAGATGTCATCTATTTCACAATATATCCCTGTGAAAACAATGACCAGATAATACAGATTCTTCCCAGAGCTGTTTTAATGAAAAGGAGGTTGGTACATGTACCTAGTACACCATTGCCCTGTTCTGAGCTTCATTCACTCCACAACTATTGAGCCCCTACTGAATGCAAGGGCAATGCTCTATACCCTGAATGAAGTCATACATCACAAAAAACCTAGGTCTTCTCGCCAGAAAAACAAATTAACACAAAAAGCAAACATGTATTTCATTTGATTCCCTGGCAAAACAACTTACTTTTTAGACCTAATCTTTTTAAGGTTGTATTCTACTTACCAAGTAGGTAGAAGGATAAAGGATCTCTTTAAACTACACCCCTGAGCCTTCTTCTGACAGGAATGAATGTATTTAACGGTGTTTAGTAAAAATAATGACTAAAGAGTACACTCTTCTGCCTTACCAAAGGTGAGCTCCTAAGGCGCAGTGCCTAGCTCACTTTAGGCTAGACACCATTTAGATGCTACTGTGATAACTGTGTAAATGAATTCCTGTAACCCTGTAAATGTCGATGAATTCCTTATAACAAACCCACATCTGTTTTTGTTCTTGTGGGTTTTGCTCTGTTGAGGTATGAACCCAGCTGTGTGCCTGTGTGGGTTTATACAGTGCCTGGCTGACTTCAGTCTAGATACCATCTAGATGCCACAACACCTTTCTAGTGATGTACTAAAGGGTGGTTTACAGAGTGTAAGACACTATTTGCATTTAATATAACCCCCACGGCAGCACTCTAAGTTTGCATTTGTATTCTCATAAACTGCCTTCTTCTGTAAACATAAAGCCTTGAACATAGGACAGTGAAAAAAATGTGTTAAGTCTTCACTTCAAATGATGTCTTAGAAAAAAGCAGTGCTAATTAAAATTAGGCTTTAATGTTAGTGGTTTTAAAGTACATTCTAAAACAATTTTCACTCAATGGTAAATGACAAGTCATTACCCAAGATAATTCCAAGCCCACACAACTAATTTAGGAAAAATCTAGAGGCTTTTAATCTAGACTCAATACTACATGTGATGACTTTGTGTCAATCTGGCTAGGGACTGCCATGAAGGGATTTTTCAGGTGTAATGTCCTGCATCAGTTGAGGGAGATGATCTTGGGTGGGCCTGGCCTAATCACAGAGCCGTCTGAATGAGAACGTAGGCATTCCCTGACCTCAGACTTCCCAGGAGCTCGAGATCTTCCCTTCCTGACCAACTGCCCTCTGACGTAGGACTTGCATAGCCAGCCCCTGTAACTGTATAAATGAATTTTTTTTCACAAATCCACATCTGTTTTTTGCTCTTGTGGGTTATTTTCTGTTGAAGTATGAACCTATCTGTGTGCCTGTGTGGGCTTAGACCCAACTATCAGTACCAAATTCTCTTATCAGCCAGGTGGCTTCACTTGAGGTTTCTGAGGTTCTCGGATCCTAACGGATAATGAATGACAAATGGAACAACTTTTTAGATATTAATGTTATGAAGAAAGTGGAATATGTAAGTCTCAATCTTGACCAAAAGGTCAATAACCAGAGACCCAGAACCAGCAGGAGACATAAACCCACGTAGGCACAAGAAAGAGCAAACCAACATGAAACCCAGGGACAAGTAAACAGAGCAGAGCAGGAAGCACAGGGAAAAGATGACTGGGAGTCAAGAAACTTGGGGTTCAGTCCCAGCTCTGCCCTCACCTGTAAAACTGGATCAAAAATCTTGCCCAGAAACAAAAGACAAGCTCTTTCTTGCCTTCAAATAAACAAAAAACACAAAAAGCAAACCTCTTTGGTACTTCCCTCAAACAGGATCCTCCTCACATCTGTTTTTATATTTAAAAAATAAAAACAGAAAAGAAGGAAAAGAACCAGCATGAGGTCATTAGGTGTGTGTACAGAAATGAAGACTGATGACTGCCTAGAGCTGAGAGTTCTTGCAGCTGACATTGTCTTCTGTCAAAACTCTGTGACGTTAGCATCTTTGTGAATACAAAATCTAATAGCAGACTTTAAAAACAAAACACACATCCCAGAACTAAAAAGCATGTACAATGCTGAACCACTAGAGCCTACAGAAATCATATATTACACTTAAACTATTTTTCTTCAAAATATATTGAACTTCATAATATGCTGCATCCTATTTTTAAAAGCCAGGTGAAACAACTTACTTTGAAGAATAACTAGAAAAATTTGATTGATTCTGAGAATGAACTGGCTTTGCAGGCTCAGAGAGATGGCTGGCAGCAATGTGTGCAGGAGGCTTATTTTCAAAACTTCTTCGGTCAAAATATGAGAGCTGTTTTCGATAATATTCTTCATCTTCTTCAGGGTCATAATGATTTGACCGAACGATATCTTCAGGTGGCTTCACTTGAGGTTTCTGAGGTTCTGGGATCCTAACAGATAATGAATGACAAATGGAACAACATTTTAGATATTAACGTTATGAGGGAAGTGGAATATGTAAGTCTTACCTTGACCAAAAGGTCAATAATCACTAACTGCTGTGATTATTCAGGATCTAACTGAGCAGTCCAACAGTTAAAATAGGTATTTCGAATCCCATGTCCTCACAGAGCAAACTCAAAAGACAGCCCCCTTCTGGCTCATGAGTCCTTTAATACAATCTAATAACCTAAATGATTATATGGTTAGGGGGACAGCAGGGTAAAAGCAGTTATTACAAAGAGAAAGGGGAATGTAACCAAAACAGTGAAGAACATTTTGAGAAGTACATATACCAATGTCAAGAACAGTCAATGACAGACTTGAAGAACTTTCAAAGGGATTTTTGAGAACTTCAGTCCAGGATCTCAATGATTTGCATATAAGCAAATAACTCTATATGGTCTAAAGTTCTAGAAGGCATAGAAAGCAGATGAGGAAGAAAGCAAGTCATTAAGTAAATTCATGTTAGAGAAGGTTAAATTCCCAGTCAGTTCTATGCTGCAAAGAGCACAAAGTGCACTCACCTGTACAGAGTTTTGTCATGTTCACTGAATTGATTCTGAGAAGTGGGTTTGGGACCAATGATGGGAGCACCTTGAGGTTTAGATGCTACTTCTGGAGGCTGTTAAAAAAAAAAAAAAGACAAATATGCCTAAGGAACAGATAACTACTGAATAGACATCATGTAATGGAGAAGGGAAGAGCAAAGAAGCCTTTTAAATGAGTGTTCACTTAGTGTACCTTAAAACCGGCAGTGTCATTTACATCCTTCTTGGTCTCTAAGGATGCGGATCTTTTGTTTTCAAACATCTTAACTCTGGTGAGCACAGACTGTGGCTTCATCGCTGGATCTTCTTCTTCTTCAGTTAGAGTTGGGGGTGGAGGCAGTGGTTTGGTATTTGAAGGCAGAGCTTCTGGTTTATGCTGAGATGAAGGTATCAGTGGAGGGACAACTGCAGCACCATGGTGAGGCTCAAAATGACCTGCTCTAGAGGCAAATCCTTGGGGTGGTACTTGGTCGTAACTGCGTGAGTATTGCTCAAAATACTGCTTGGGCTCTGTGGGTTTGGGCCCTGCCAAAGGGTAGGGCTGGGCTTCTGGTCTGTGTCTACCATGCATGTCATACCCAGCAGCTGGCTGCTCTTCATGCCGCAGGGCGGATGCTCTAGGGGCCTGTTCATAACGCGGTCTGCTATCATAGGACAGAGGGGCTGGCTCTTCAAAACGCGGAAAGTACCCTCGTTCTGAGGACTCTTCGGGATGCTGTCTGGAGTCAAGGTCTCGAGAGTGCTGATTATCAAAAGGTGGCCGAGATGGGTAGGGCTGTTTGTCATCATAATATGACCACTGTTCTTCATACATGGGGACACGATCTTCGTATCGCAGACGATGGTCATAGTTTCGAGAAAACTGGTCCGTATAGTTTGAGGATTCGTATCTGTATGTGGGCTGCTCGAGGTCTCTGCTGGCTTGTTTCTCTACGTATGGGAGTTGGGGTTCATAGGTCACATTAGGCTCTTTCTCTGGCCTGTGCCCTGGGTGACCAACGGCTGGCTGTTTGAAAACATGGTTCTGTCGCATCATTTCCTCGGGATATGGATCCTTTCTATACGCCTGTGTAAAAAATTCACATTTAAGGACAGTCTTGTTTTAAATTCTAGTCTATTAGACTATGATTAAATATTAAACTATGATTTAATATGTGATAATGGTATGTTTTACCATTTATTATCAGGATAGACAAGATTAGTGGGAAAAGCTGGTTTAAGTGAAAGCTCAAAATTTATAATGCAGGTAGGTAGGGGCTTTTACGTTTCAGCATGTACTAAATAAACAGTGAGTTAAATATAAATATTAAATTTAGTAGAAAATTAATGCACTACTGATTACACTTCATTTTGACACTGAAAAATCCTAAAGAAAATTTATGAGCATCATAATTTGTATTAACATAAATATGTTTATGATGGGTCTCAATTACATATTAAGGAATTCTGGAAGATACTGAAAGCCAAAAATAAAAATAATAAACATAATAAGCACAAATCTCAATTAAAAGGCCTGTTTTTCAAATAATCAGTATACCACTGGAAGCCATGCAAACTACAAAACTGAAATGATTTGATTGATTTGAAAGCATTGCAGTGTATAAGCCTGCAGTAAAAAAGCAAAAGAACACTTAAAGGGCAAAGCAAAAATGATCATGTGCCAGACTGATGGAGAGCAACAAATTAGTACAACACCGCAGCACAGGTACCTTTGTTGGATCTACATGCGACGACAATGATGGTTCTTGATCTCTTAGCATTATGTGAGCTGCCTCAGTACTTGGTGTTCTTAAAGAATCAGCTTGTGGTGAGTAAGAGGTGGAAGGAGCTGGGGTGGGCTCCTCCAGTCTGACATTAGTTAAATTTACATTATGGTTAACAGCAGAGGTTGATGATGCTGGGTTTGTTTCAGGCGAAAGGTAAGGGACTGGAGATGAAGCTTCTGCTTTCTGTGAAGTGTTTAAAATATTTTAAATATAGTGTTTCTGTTCACTAACTTCCCACTTCAATTTATATTGATTGGTAGACATACATTTTAAGTGTGCTGAATAACAAAACTATGACCTCATGTCCTAAACTTTTTGGAAAAAAAAAAAAAATCCAATACATTGCTGTGTAAGACAAACACACAAAATTTAGAATTAAGTCCTTGGTACTCTCAAATTGAAACTGAAGATTAATTTTTAATCTGGAGAAAGGACAACATATATAATATTTTTAACTCAGTCACCACATTCTAAAATTTAATAATGCATCTCTATCTACAAAACGTTGAATGCTTGCTGCTTACCTGTTGAGAGGCTGGCTTAAATCCAGGGGAGTCTATTCTATGAATTGGTTGTGGCTGCGCTTGTGGTGAGTAAGGAGGATATGTTTGGTTTTCATGATGCATTCCAGAGGAGTCCTCTCTTACAGGCTCAGAGGACCGTGTAATGGCAGACTCCGGTGGAGTCCCAACCTCATCATTAAGAGTTTCATCTAGTTCTTGATCAGTGTAGGCCCCGCCTTCTGTGTCTGTGTCTTCATAGTCAGAAGTGTGTCTACTGTCCGTGCTATACATTGAGTATTCACTACCTGGGGCTGACAGGTAGGACAGACGATCATCATGCAAATCAAGGTCATCACTTGTAGCACCGTCCGCCTGGGTCAAATAAAAGTAAATTACAAATTTTATTCAGTAGTTCTTTAAGAGAGGGCCTTTATCGTACAAAGGAGATTGAAAAGGATATCCTTCTCTGGAGAAGCCACATCTACTTCTTGAAACTTCTGGTAAGGAAAAGTCAAGAAGATTGTACAAGCACACACGGAGACATACAGAGCATCCCTTGAGATCTGAAGGGCATGGATGAAGGAAACAGTGGCTGGTCAGCCAGACAAAGTTAGACTCCAGGGCCCAGCCCTGTAAGACGACAAAGAAACTCTGACACTGCTCAGATTCATAAAACCTACTCACTAGCTCTTCAGCCCTTTTAAGCAAGGTGAAGAGGGAGACTGTTACCAAACTAAGCTCACAGAAACAAGGACACACTGACAGAATAGCACATGAGAATAACTATGAAATAAACCCACCAGTTCAAAAGTTGAACAAGAACTAATATATTTATGTTTAGAAAACAACTAATATGGTTTGGATTTGTGTTCCCACCCAAATCTCATGTTGAATTGTACCAGTGTTGGGTGAGGGGCCTGGTGGAAAGTGACTGAATCATGGGGGTGGTTTCTAATGGGTTAGCACCATCCCCCTCACACTGTCTTGTGACAGAATTCTCCAAAGATCTGTATATTTAAAAGTGTGCACTTCCCCCACTCTTCCTCCCACTCCAGCCATGTAAGATGTGCTTGCTTCCCCTTCACCTTCTGCCATGATCGTAACTTTCCTGAGGCCTCCCCAGAAGCAGGAGCCTGTACAGCCCACAGAACTGTGAGCCAATTAAATCCCTCTTCTTTATAAATTACCCAGTCTCAGGTTCTTTATCATAGTGTGGGAACAGACTAATACAGTCAATTGGTACCAGAGAAGCAGGGCATTGTTATGAAGATACCTGAAAAATGTGGAAGCAGCTTTGGAACTGGGTAATGGGCAGAAGTTGGCAACAGTCTGGAGGGCTTAGAAGAAGACAAAAAAATGAGGAAAAGTTTGTAATTTCCTAAAGACTTGTTGAATGGTTTTAACCAAAATGCTGATAGTGATATGGACAATGAAGTCCAGGCTGTGGAGGTCTCAGATGGAGTTGAAGAACTTACTGTCATTCATTCTTGCTATGTTTCAGCAAAGAGACTGGCGGCATTGTGCCCCTGCTATAGTGATCTGTGGAACATTGAACTTGAGAGATTATTTCGGGCATCTGGTGGAGGAAATTCCTAAACAGCAAAGCATTCAAGATCAACCTGGCTGCTTCTAACAGCACATGCTCATATGTGTGCACAAAGAGATTATCTGAAACTGGAATTTATATTTAAAAGGGAAGCGGAGCATAAAAGTTTGGAAAATTTGCAGCCTGGCAATGTGGTAGAAAATAAAAACCATTTTCTGGGGAAGAATTCAAGCTGGCTGAAGAAATTTGCTAAGTAACGAGGAACAGAATGTTAACAGCCAAGACAATGGGGGAAAATGTCTCCAAAGCATTTCAGACACCTTTGTGGCAGCCCCTCCCATCACAAGCCTGGAGGCCTAGGAGGGAAAAATGGTTTCATGAGCTGGGCCCTGGCCCTGCTGCTCTCTGCAGCCTCAGGACATGGCATCCTTCATCATGGCTGTTCCAGCTCCAGACATGGCCAACAGAGGCCAGATTACAGCTCAGGCTGTTGTTGAGAGGGTGCAAGCTCTAAGCCTTGGCAGCTTCCACATGGTATTAAGCCTGTGGGTGCACAGAGGGAGATAGGTGAGGCTTGGGAGCCTCCACTTAGATTTCAGAGGATGTATAGAAATGCCTGGATGTCCAGGAAGAAGTCTGCTGTACAAGTGGAGCCCTCATGGAGACCCTCTAGGGCAGTGTGGAGGGGAAATGTGGGGTTGGATTCCCCACTGACAGTCCCCGTAGGGGCACTGCCTAGTGGAGCTGTGAGAAGACGCCACTGTCCTCCAGACCCCAAAAAGATAGGTCCACCAATAGCTTGCACCACACACCTAGAAAAGCCACAGGCATTCAATGCCAGTCCATGAAAGCAGCTGAGGGGCCTGTACCCTACATAGCTACAGGGCGGAGCTGCCCAAGGCCTTGGATGACCACCCCTTGCATCAGTGTAGCCTGAGTGTGAGCCATGGAATCAAAGGAGATTATTTTAGAGCATTAAGATTTAATGACTAACCTGCTTAGTTTTGGAATTGTATGGGGCCTGGAGCTCCTTTGTTTTGCCAGATTTCTCCCTTTTGAAAAGGGAGTATTTATCCAATGCCTATATCCTCTTTGTATCTTGGAAGCAACTAACTTGTTTTTGATTCTATATGCTCCTAGGTAGAAGGAACTAGCCTTGTCTCAGATGAGACTTTGAACTTTTGAATTAATGTTGAAATGAGTTAAGACTCTGGGGCACTATTGGGAAGGCATCATTCTATTTTGCAATATGAGAAGGACATGAAACTTGGGAGGGACCAGGGACAGATGATATGGTTTGGATCTGTGTCCCCACCCAAAACTCAAGTTGAACTGTAATCCCCAGTGTTGGAGTGGGGCCTGGTATGAGGTGATTGGATCATGGGGGCAGTTTCTAATGGTTTAGCACCATCCTCCTTGTGCTATCTTGTGATAGAGTTCTCCCAAGATCTGTTTAACAATGTGTAGCACTCCCCCACTTCTCTCTCTTCCTCCTGCTTCAAACATGTAAGATGTGCTTCTTTCCCCTTCACCATCAGCCATGATTTTAAGTTTCCTGAGGCCTCTCCAGAAGCAGGAGCCTGTATAGCCCACAGAACTGTGAGCCAATTAAACCTCTTTTCTTTATAAATTAACCAGTCTCAGGTAGTTATTTACAGCAGTGCAAGAGTAGACTAACACAGTCTTTTAAACATTTAACATTTGTCCCTTAAAGCTGTTATGAAACACAATGGAAAATCATCACCTATATGGTGGTTGCTACATTAAGAAGAAATTCTTCATATTTTTAATAGAAGCAGTATCCAATAGATGGAGAGGCAGAAATACAGTGAGGCTTTACTTCTGTAAGTAATTAAGAACTGTTCCTAATAGTGTATGTTGATTACCTTCTGAGTAGATCAGAAAGAAAGTGAGAAGTATTTGAGGGAAAGGAAGCTACAGAGTTGCAATCAACAGGTTATCACTGGACACTAATGTGACATTAGTACCTGGGTTAAAAAGAACACTCCCTGAAGACACTGCCAAGACACTATGCTCAGTTAGTCATCAGAGGTAAAAGATCTGGAATCAAGAAATCAGAAAGTATTTCTTCCACTTCAGTATAGACTGAAGGACAAACATAAAACTCTTGTCCTCCAGGAAGATGTACTGCTATTAACTAGAAGGTTTGGTGTGGTTCTACAGGTCTGCTGTGCCTGAAGCATTGTCTTGGGAGTCAAGCTGCCTGAATGGAGCTTTCCACACAGTCCCATGCTTGGCTCTCTAAGAGCTGGACCTTGAGTACTGCCTTCCTGATAAGAAAGACTAGTGTGTGTCAGGCCTCCCACTTTTCAAGAGAATATCTGCCAGGCTGAGTAGAGTGGGAATCCAAGGATCTATCCTGTTAGAGCACAATCCTTCTGAGTAAGTCTCAATGGCTTCTCAACTTGGTAACAGCTGTTGTAGAAGAAAAGTCTTCTTGCCATCTACTCTAATCTTTAACTTGCCAGGGTGCTGAATACTATAATCCAGTAGTCAGTCAGGGAAATACTGGAAGTCTGAGCAAGAATAACTTGGAACTCATCAATTCATTTAGTTTTTGCAGCTGGTTTGAAATACAGATGTGAACAAGAACCATGGGTTGCTTTAAACTAGTAAACATGTTAAGAAAGCCTCAGGATGACTTTTCTTGGTTTAGCAGGGGACATATAAGACTGTGTCAGATCTTGCAAAAAGGAAATCTTCCTAGCAATTAGGTTCAAGTAGCTGGATCAGGAAAGTCAATGTGAAATGAAGTGATTTTAGTTTAAGAATCTATTCTATAAAATATACTTGGAGAGAAAGGGGCAGGAAGATAAGCTTTAAGTTGTAACAACTTTTTCTGGCTTACAAAATGCATCAGTCTAGCCTGATAATAAATGACCTATTTTTCCTAACATAAAAAGCTAGAAAGTTAGAACTTTATTTTAAAACCAAGCAAAGAATGCACACAAGAATATCACTAAAAAAAATTACAGAAAATTAAGATTTGTGAATTTTAAAAAAGCCTCTCAGGTAGTAGACTTGTATACTTTGTGCATTTTGGGAAAACATTTATAGACTAATTTCATTTTAACAATTCACTAGTGCAAGCTATTCACATTGTACCTGACAAAGGATGTTAACAGAATTGTGTTGTTATAGACGATTAGTATGAAGAAGACTACAATCCCTTCATCAAGCGCTGCAAAAGTAGAAATTGGTAATAGTGTGTTCCTGTAAAGTGATATGGTTTGTTCCCACCTTGATTTCCTATTAAGTTCTAGCTGACACGTTATTCAGAGTGGTCTTAGGGTCTCATATGCATGGTTCCCCCACACTGGTTCACAATGAGAAAAAGCACAGCTCTGACACATTGCTATAGCTGAGAACAACAGACACTGCCTCTCAGTGTTAACAGCTCTCCTTGCAGAGGCTGTTGTATGTCTGGGTAAGGGACATAGGGAGTCCTAAACATGCAGCATGCGCTCTCAGAGCATCTGTAGCCACAGCCAGGCAGAGGAAGGTAGAACCATGCAGGGGCAAAACACAACAAAAACCAAACCAACAAGGAAGTACAAAGAACAAAATAAAAACCAGATATACTCTCAATCTTCCCTAATAACCAAAACTTACTGTATGGATCTGAAGAAGGTAAAAAAACATGGGGGGAGGAAAAAAAAAAAAAAGCTTCCTTCAATGGTGTACTCTGAGGAAATGATTAACTCTCCAGACAAAATAAACAGACCTTCCCATCAAAGATTGCTATAAAACCAGAAAGACTGACAACAGAAAGTAGTTATTTTAAAGCTGGCCATTTGGAAATATAGAAAACCAAAATTCAAAGCCAGGAAGGATATCTATTGCTTTGTTCAATATCTCCCAGTATGTTGTAGGAATGTTAACAGGTGCTGAGTGAAAAAAAATGTGAGGAAATGCATATATAAAGTAGGCTTTTTAACTTTTAAGATGTCTCAGAGCCTTTAAATGCCAGTGGCTACCAGGACACTCCTGAAGGGGTCTAGGGTTTATTTCCCACCCACTGTTCGCCTTCTCTCTCAGAGCAAGTCCTGAATTGAGTGTGCTGAGGACAGCACTTTGGGAGATGCTCATCTAAGCCATCCAAATCTCATTTTCAGAGGTGGAAACTGAAGCCAGGCTCAAAGTTGTCATTCACAGCCAGATAGGGACAGCATCAGAACTTAACCTGCTCTTCATTATAATTTGAGATTCTTTAAGAGAGAATCCTTCTGTAGTGGTAATTCAATAGGTGAGAAAATTTAAGAATTCTGTTACCATCAAAAACAACTTTCATAACCTCTACACACAAATTATAAAAACCTAAAAGTTAACTTTCCCCAAATTTCTCCAATATGTTGCTCTAATAAGAAAGCACTGGTATCTCAAAAGCATCTGATTAGTTACATAATTTATTGAACAGGTCAAAAAAGTAATAGGGAATGTCTTACCTTTCCTTCAGAAACCCATACCAGCTGGTTTTGCTGTTGTTGAATTGCTTCTTTTAGTGCACCATACCAACCATCATTCATTGAATTTAAGTTAATTGTAGCTGAAAATAAATTAACAATGTAGTTTTATGGTTACAGCACTGCCAAAAGTCAGAAGAATTAATTCAATCCTGCTTACAGCTAAATCATCATTACTGAAAGATGGTATCTGAGGAGGCAAACATTTGAAATTTCTATTTTGCAACCGTGTATCTTCTTTTACCCAAACAGCAGCTGTTAAGACAACAGGAAGCTTTCCAAGAAAAGACCTTTTAAGTTTTAGTATTTGAACACCACAACATTTTGGCCTAAATAATGTTGCCCAGACACTGTAAGCTGAAAAAGGCCTTTATTAACATACTCACTTGTAAAAAGATGGTGATTATTTTTACGAAGTTTATGAGATCGCTCATATAACTTCCTGGCACTTTTCCGAGATTCTGGACATAACCTCATTCTCATTGTTTTTACTCCTTGCTTAGAATCAGGGTTAAGAAATACAACAATTGGATACCACTGGGCATAGTTAAGACGATCAACTGCATTTGGTGTTACATCTAATAAAGCATGTTTGTCCTAGAAACAGAAAGGAAAAACAAAGGCATAAGACATCATTAATTAAGAATCACCACATTCAGCTGGGTGCAGTGGTGAACCCCTATAATCCTACCACCATGGAAGGTCAAGGTGAGTGAATCACTTGAGTCCAGGAGTTTGAGACCAGCCTGGCCATTATGGAGAAACCCTGTCTCTACTAAAAACACAAAAGCTAGGCAGGCATGGTGGCACACACCTGTAATCCCAGCTACTTAGGAGGCTGAGGCACAAGAATCACTTGAACCTGAGAGGTGGAGGCTACATTGAGCCAAGATCATGCCACTGCAGTCCAGCCTAGGTGACAAAGCAAGACCCTATCTCAAAAAAAAAAAGAAAAGAAAAGAAAAAAAAACTCATCACATTCAGAGAAAGTGAAAAGTCTGTACTATATTTAAGTGGTAACAGATCTTTAATTGTATCCTAATGTCTCAGGAGCACATATTAAAAAACTGTAAATGAAGTTAATTCAACACTATTTCTAGCCAAATTTCTAAAAACCTTTCTATGAAGCTCATTTTTTGTTTTTTTGTTTTTTGTTTTTTGAAGCTCACTTTTAAGACTTAGCCTTAACACTGCAAACTGATAGTATTATCCATGTTCAGTTAGAGTGAAAATAAGTTTAAGAACTTAATATTTCTGACATTCCTTATTAATGTAAATGTCAAACTACAACTTGAATTGTACTGATGTAATACATAAGCAGTCTGTTAATAACATCTAAACATCATATACTTGTTTTGTGGTAATGAAAGATCATCTTCTCATGCCTACTGTAACTATTCCCTTGAAAGCAATTATTATAATGTTTTTCAGTAAGGGCTTAATTTTCTTACAGTATGTCAACGATAGTCTTAGAAAAACTACCTTCTACTTTCAAATTAACCAATCTCATTCCACTCAAAACAACAATAACATAATAAAATAGGTCAAGTTTTAATAACTTACTTGATCTATGATCTGCTTTATTGTATGGAGGCGAATAATGCCAGAGCTACGTTGGTCAGTTCCAGCATCTCGTGGTTCACTCTCTATTCATGATGTCAGGACAAAAATAAAACATCAAATTTTCATTGGTTAGATCAGAGTTTCTTAACTGCTGGACACCAGTGACATGCTGGGCTGGATAATACTTGGTTTGTGGGAACTGTCTTATACATGCAGTACTTAAAGTGAGTTTTAATATCCATACTTTTTTTTTCCCCCCACTATTTTCCCAACTACTTTAATGTTCTAGAAAAAACTTAGCCATTAAAGAAGAAAAAATATACAGGAATGCACATTTTTTTCTTTTGCCTGGGGCTCTGATATGGCTCAACATGGCACTACTTCCCTTTTTCACACTGTGCCATCCAGAGAAATTATTATTTGTATGGCACACTGAGATAAACTGAGGAGGTTGCTCCTTTGCCAAGCTCTGCCCAGCTACTATTGGCTGAAGAGATCAACACCTTGGCATGTCCATCAACCATCAGTAACGGTGCTATAGCAGACTGCCTAGGAAGTTCTGGGTTAGACACCTCAGTTACACCAGCAGAAGGGGAACCTTGGGGCAGGGAGCTGTTCATCTGTAACTGTGAGGTAGCCTATGGCTTCATCTTGGTGTATAATGTCCCAAATGCAGCTGGGGCTGGTTTCCAACCAACCATCTCAGAGCACAGCAAGTTTGTGACTCTAGCCACAAGGAAAGTTCGAAACGAAAGGAAGGGCTCTGGTGTTTCAGAGATCAGACAAAGGTAGAGATCTGGAAAGACATGTCACACTGAGGGACAAGGTAAATGATTTTAGAGAATGAGACAATCAGAAGACAAAGCACCATGGACAAGCAGGGCAGAACTGCAAATCCGGTGAACATGGGAGAATTAAGAAAAAAGATCAACTGGGAATTTTGGCTGGAAAAAAAATGCTACGAATTCCTCAACTCAAGAGACTGTCTTTGGAGTCAAAGAAGATACATAACTAAGCAACCTGAATCCCCTGTTGTGGAGTCAACCTGATTAAACCTATCTATCACCCTTTAAGGGAGAGCTTTGTAAGTCATCGTACTTCCTTTTCCCAAATCTAAAAATCCTAAATTTGGTTATGGGTAAGGGTCACCACCAACTTCTTCAGGTGAAATGTCATTTACACATAATGACCATAAAAAGACACTTCTGAAAAAACTAAGAAATATTTTCTAACTTGCTCAAATTTTACTCAAATCATTTGTCTGCAAATCTTCTGATTTTTATTAGATAAATATCCTCATTCCAGCTTCATTATCAACCAAATGAAAAGCAATATATTAAGAAAAGATAATGTTCTGATTCTTTAAATTAACACTATGCAGTTTAAAAATGTTACTGAGGGTCTTATATAGTGGCACTGGGAACAACAAAATCCCCAGCACAACTCTCTGGAAAGCAGAAACATTTCATCATAATTATGGGAACAGCTATATTCCTAAGGATTTAAATCCTTTGGGAAACAAAGCAGGGCATAAACAAGCAAACAAAGTAGGAACAGATTTCTGTATCTTCTGTAATAATAAACTATAAATTTGAAACAAACAATATAAAAAAAGGCTAACTGAACCACAGATTGCAGGATAATAAAATGAAAATATGCCATTATCTATGAAAAAGGAAAACAGGATATAAACTTCTCTAAACAGTATAAATAAAACTTGGCCAAAATATGCTTAAAAGGGTGGAAGAAAAAAAAAGAATGGAAGAAAATACAATGGAATAAAATTTAGGGTGGTGATAATGTATGTAAAAATTAATTTTCCAACTTTTCCAAACACAGAATGGCACTTGTATAATTACAAACAGTTTAAAAATAAAACAACACTGGGTGCAGTGGCTCACATCTGTAATCCCAGCTCTTAAGGAAGCCAAGGACGGAGATCACTTGAGCCCAGGAGTTCAAGTTCAGCCTGGACAACACAGTGAGACCCCATTTGTGTACACACACACACACACACACACACACACACACACACACTCTCTCTCTCTCTCTCTCTCTCTCTCTCTCTCTCGCTCTCGCTCAAAAACTAGCCAGGCGTGTTGGCACATGCCTGTAGTCCTAGCTGCTTGGAAGGCTGAGGTGGGTGGACTGCTTGAACCCATGAGTTTGGCGGGACTGCAGTGAGCAATGCTCTAAGCACTGCACTCCAGCCTGGGCAAGAGACTGTCTCTGAAAAAACAAACAACGTAATAAAACAAGGATCTGTAAGCAAAACGTTATTTGGCATACAAAGCACTGCAGCCTCAATATTTATACTCAGTACTCTCTTATTATAAACATCTGCATTAATAACAGCTGACAGCATTAGCCATGTTTTATTATCCTTTTTACCTATTTGTGTATTTGTCAGTTTAATGACTAGAAGAATTGGAATGGATCAAGAAAGGGTTGTGGTCAAAGCCGAGTCTTGTCATTCATTCACTGAGGGCCACTAGGAAGTTTAGACTGAAGAGACTCTAAGGATCCACACCATGACCATCCAAGTCTCAGGCTGCTCGACTGGAACATGGACATTATAATCCTTACCTCAGAGCATTGCTGTGAGGATTCAACAACATTGGATGTTACGCAGTTTTTATATGAAGCCAAGAGTTTCATAAATGGTAATTTTTCTTATTAAAGAAATTGGTAGAACAAGGACATGATCACCGGGGTTTTCCACCAAATTAAAAGAACGGGACAAAATGCTAATTTTCCACTGACAAAAAGTTTACTGAGTGAATTAGACTCACTTTAGAGGTGTAACTGGTAAAGAAACATTCCCAACCTCATTTAAGTTAGTCTTAAGGCTACTTACTTGCAATTTGGTAAATATCTGGTTCTTCTCTTGCCAGCTTTTCTCTGGCAACATCAGCTATTGGTCCAAAAATGGTTACAGGCCTCAGAAATCCAGCTGGAAAGAAATTCAAACAAAAAACAGCATACTTTACATCTTTTCTTTCTTAAACATATTGACGTTAAAGGGTAATTAAGTTAGTCTGTAGAAAATAAACTACCTTCTCGAAGAACCACTCTTTCATAAGCTGGAAACTTTGTTTGAACGGGCTGAGCAGACAAATCCTCTCTGCTTTTTCGAAGATTTCTCTTGGAGCTGCGAAGACCTCGGAATCTCCAGAAGTCAGCACGGTCTCCCCCTGCTGTTTTTGGAAGTGTGTACTGTACACTGGCTAGCTGCTCAGCTCTACACAACAAAGGAGAAAATTAAAATAAGGGCATTTAAAACACAAAATGAAAAAAGACCCACAATGAAACCTACAGTATTAGATAGAAGTTTGCATGTAGTAGAACTCTTAATGGTTATAACAAAGAGTAGTTTGTAAAACTAAGTCAGTTATAGATATGGCAAATACAATGAAAAAGAACTTTACATTACCAAGATTTCCCAGTGGGATTGAAATAATCTATTATTTACTTGATTCATTCTGTGAGAAGTATCCAGGCATACATACCTGTTCTTATTAGGGATGATGCCTCGTTCTACTTCCTTATGATTTTTGCCAATTCGAATAGCAAGCCAAGAGCCCAGTTTTCCATTGTACAAGGTATCCACAACACGGAACACCTCTCCTTTGTTAAAACTGAGTCCATAGGGAGATTCCTTTTCATATTCAAAATGGGTTCTAATATAGAAAGAATCTCCAACATCTGATTCTACAATGCGACGATAAACTAAAAGGAATAAAAACGAACACATTATCAATATTTTGTGGCATAACAATCTGAAAGAGAATACATTATGTAAAGACGCTACGATAATATCAATAATAGTATCCAACAAATTCTTACTATGTGCCAGATACTGTATTAAGTATTTTATTTCACGTATTCATCACCATTACTATAAGAATTGGAACTCTTAGTACCACCATTTTGCAGATGAGGAAACTGATGCAGAAAATACATCAAGTAACTTGTCCAAAGACACACGCTTGTTTTCTATCACCTAACTTATTTGCAAACATTATAGACATTTCCATATTTTAATCAGCAGTTCTCAAATGAGGGTAATTTTATCCCTTACCATCCAAGAGAACATTTGCCAATATCTGGACACAGTTTTGACTGTTCCAACTGTGTACTGAAAGGGGAGGGGGGTGTGTGCTAATGGCATCTTACCTAGTGGGCAGAGGCTAGGAATGCTCCTGAACATCCTACCATACAAAGGACAGCTCCTAAAACAGTATTTGGTCCATAATATCAACGGTGTAAAGGCTGAGAAACCCGGTATCTACTTTATTACAGACAAAACGGGGTTTTCTCTTCAATCAATGCTAATAAACATGAGTGTATTGCTTAGAAATATCAGTAAAAAATTTGAAAGCTGCTCATATATACTTTTGTATCGTTCTAATGGCCAAGAAATCAAAATTTTCTATCACCTGTAAAGGGTTGAATGGCATTTTATTTAAATTAGAATATTATAAAGATTAGTCCTATTAGTGTGCTCTGCTAATGAGAATCATCTGAAATTCTGTGCCCCTAAATGACTCAGAATAGGTAAAATTAAGTTTCTTTGAGATTAATGAATTCATTCATCACTCAACTTTGAGTAACTTATTTTTTTTAAATGGAAAAATTCTCTTTTGTAAGTCCTCAAACTACGAGTTTATCTCCTCCAATTTCTGACAGCATCTCACCATCCTTCTTCTTCTGAGCCAATATGGTCACTTCTTCTCCTTTAGGGAGGTCAAGTAGGAAAAGAACGGCTTCTTCTCTTATGATATTTGTAAAATCTACGTTGTTTACCTATTAAAATAAGATTTCATAAATCATTCTTGTCTGTTTATGAAAATAATACACACAGGACACAGATATTCTTAGTCTACCTAATTTGAAAATATCACATCTTTTTTTTTTTGAGATGGAGTCTCGCTCTGTCGCCCAGGCTGGAGTGCAATGGTGCGATCTTGGTTCACTGCAACCACCACCTCCTAGGTTCAAGCGATTCCCTATCTCAGCCTCCCAAGTAGCTGGGACTACAGATGCCTGTCACCACTCCAGGTTAATTTTTGTATTTTTAGTAGAGACAGGGCTTCACCATGCTGGCCAGGCTGTTCTTGAACTCCGGACCTCAGGTGATCCGCCTGCCTCAGCCCTCCAAAGTGCTGGGATTACAGACCTGAGCCACTGCACCCAGCAGAAAATATCACATCTTTAAGAGGAAAAAAATCTGTTACTTTGGAGAAAATAATACACTCTAATTTAATTTTTAAAAACCAGAAGCAAAGTAAATAAAGTGAGTTGAAGGTATACATTTATTTAAATATTCACAGTGTATCCTGACACTAAAGATCATCTGTTGTAAAATTTAACCAATTTAGATGAAAAAAGGTAACTTTTTACAAGTCGCTGAAAAAAAAAAATCAAAAGAAAATGGGATTAAAAAGACAGTCTGCACTGTGGCATCCCTGTAATGGCATCTGTGCAATGCAAGCTCCATGTTTGCCAAGTTAATATTTACTTTTATTAGAAGCTCCTAATGTCAAAATGATAACTTATCAAAATATTACCAGTGACTGTGAGCAGGATTACCAACAGGTTTCTTTCTTTCCACCTTTTGGAAGTTTTCCAGATTAAAAAAGAAAACAACAGCACAAACAGAAACCAAAACAACTGACATGCACCACTTACTTTTATGAAACAAAACCAAACCAAACTATTAAGAAACACTTTTTAGCCAGGTGTGGTGGCTCATGCCTGTAATCCCAGTACTGCGAGGGGCCAAGGTAGCTAGACTGCTTGAACCCAGGAGTTTGAGACCGGCCTGGGCTACACGGTGAAACCCTGTCTCTAGAAAAAATACAAAAATTTGCCAGGCATGGTGGTGCATGCCTGTGGTCCTAGCTACTCAGGAGGCTGAGGGGAGGATTGAGCCCAGGTGTTTAAGGCTGCAGTGAGCCGTGATCACACCACTGCATTCCAGCCTGGGTGACAGAGACGCTGTCTTAAGGGAAAAAAAAGAAACATTTAAAAAATGTATGCCATGATTACTTCAAAATAGGATTAAGAGGTGGGTAAGAAAATAGGTCTCTTTGATTTCCTTGGTATAGTGAACGTTATCATACATGTTGTATTTAAATGTTTTTGACATAACTTGATTAACAACAATGTGAAAATCATCAGAAAGAAATCACAATATCAGATGGAAGTAAGTCTGAAGTCATGATGATGCCTTGACTTTCTGACATGCCAAGTTTGAAAGGAAAAGGAGGAGGATTCAATGAGAAAATGGCCACAGGTGGCAGGCTGACAGGGCTCAGGAAATTACTCAAGAGTGAAAAGATTTTGATTGTGAACTGCTCACTTAAGCAATCAAGCCCAAGAAAGAGACAGTGTAACAAGAGAAGCAGAGTTACCAACATTCCTCAAGTTTTAACAGTATCAGTCAAGAAGGCAGGAAAAGAATTTAAAAAAAAAATCAGAGTACCAGAATGGCAGTATTATGGAATCTAAGGAAGAAAGTACTTCAAAAAAGACGAAGACAGTGAAAACACTGCTAAAAAAAATAAAGGAAAATGAGGGTTAAGGCTCAATGATGGCTTAAGCTTCGGTAGTGGTTAAAGGTGGGCCAGACTATAAAACTATATGACTACAATGACTGAAAAGAAAACAGGCAAGGGCCTCAACCACATCCTTCAACAAGTTTAACAGCAAAACAGAACAAGTAAGACACTGGAAGACAGATGAAGAACCAGAGAAGAGAGAAAAAGAAAGTGAACAAAGCTGCAAGATTCTGGAGCAGACAGGAGACTGAATCCAAGATGATGGCAAGAGGCAGACTGAATACAGAAAGAGACCAGAATAGAGAGGCATGGCAAAGACACTATGAGGTGGAAAGGCAGAAAAAATGCAGGAGCTCATAACGGACAGGTATCTTCCGATTAAAATGGAATATGGTTTAATCTATTAAATCAAATGGAGGTGTGGATATTTTAAAAACAGGCTGGGTGCAGCTCTTTTTAATTTTTTAATTCCAACAATTTGGGAGGCCGAGACAGGAGGATCGCCTAAGGTCAGGGGTTCGAGACCAGCCTGGTTAACATGGTGAAATCCCGACTCTAACACAAAAATTAGCTGGGCGTGGTGGTGCATGCCTGTAATCCCAGCTACTCGGGAGGCAGAAGGAGGAGAGTCACTTGAACCCAGGAAGCGGAGGTTGCAGTGAGCAGAGATCACACCACTGCACTTCACCCTGGGCAACAGGAGTGAGACTTTGTCTCAAAAAAAAAAACAGGAGACAGATTAAAAGATGGCACTATGTGTGACATTGTTTATGGGGAAGAGAGGGAGGACTCTACAGATAGACTCCATTAATAGACTGCATCTAACCTGGGCTTTCCTGATTTTTGTAACTGATCCTGTCTCTTTTGGAGTATGAAATTTAAAAGCCAGGGCAGCTTACACATTTGCCCTTGATGTGATTCCATCTCCCTGTGCCTAACCCATTATCTGAGGTTAAGAAGGTCCCAGAAGTTGTGTGGCCTGCTTCAAAAGATGACTCACATGGGAGACGAACACTGGATGTTGCTTGCTACCAAGTTGTGGGCCACGGATGGCAGTCTTGCCAATCTGAATATTTAGTTGAACTTCTGAAGACTACCTGGTAGCTATTATGATTGGGATATAAGACTCGCTTTCTTGTATTTCTATGATCACCAGTGGTAAAAATGAAATGTCACATTCTTTCCAACACATAATACAGCAGTAAACAGGAGCAAGATATAAGAATGGGAAGTGAGAAGTCCAGAATAAGCTAGACCTGATGGATTCTGACTGTGAAAGTTTAATTGGCTCAACAGAGGCTGCATACAGATTACCATCTAATTACAGCAGTAAGCTTGTTGTGTTTTATGCCTTTTTCTGGTGATCTAAGTATATTCTAACCCACAGAAGTTGCAATACTGACGTACCCTGAGAATTTGATCACCTTCCTCTAAGCCTTCCTTGGCTGCAGGGCTATCTTCTAGAACGCCAGCTACAAATATTCCGACATCATTTCCACCAGCCAGCCGCAAACCCACACTATCTCCTTTTCTGAATTTTACCAATTTCATGCTGGGCCTGTTAAAACAGATATTTCATTTGAAACAGTTAAGAAGAGCTTAAAACGTTATAGGAAACTGCTACAGTGAAAACTATATTCAGAATTAAATAAAGAACCATCATTTCTAAAACTTCCCACATACCACTAACTTACTAAATAAAATTTAGTATTAGAATTAAAACCAGATTTAATAAAACTAAGTTCTGATTAACATTTTGGAATATTCAAATTTAGTATACAGTACTATTTTATATAACCAAATTACTCTGTAAAACAATGTTTTCTCAACTCTCAAGGAGTCTTGGGAATACATGGTACATTCCCAATGGCTAAAAAAACTTCCATTTTTTCCACCCCATTTCACATTATCACTTCTATTAAATAACTGAAAAGTCCAACTTTTTAAAATAAAGGTAGAAACTGAAGTATAAACTGGCTAATTTTCCTGACACGATGATGTCAAAATGAGGTTCCAAGCATTGTGATTTCTACATGCAATAGATATTGATTTTTTAAAAAACTTGCAGTTGGTGGACTCTTTCAGTAGTTCACAGAGTAGTTCACTTACTCTGCTGCCCCTCTGAGTTTTGCAATACAAATCATATAGTCATTCAGCCCTTCTAGATTAGCTCCACATCCAATCTCTGTCCCTTTCTAGTCCTCTGAATGGAAACAAAATTAATGACTAAACACCCACCTCTAGCATCAGTGTAGTGTTGAAACCTTATGACACTCCTTAAAACAAATACTAAAGGATGCCTTATAAGAACTGACTGAACAGAAGCAGATTATAATTACAAATTACCCTCTACATTTCCCATCTAGGTATTCATAAGTACTCTCACATTCCTAGTCAAGAAAATATACTGTTTTGCCTATTCTAACAAGAAGTGTAGAAAAAAAGTCTCTATACTCTTATTTCATTATATAATAGAAACTAACAGATAACAAAAAAACACAAGTCAAATAAATTAATGTGTTGAGGGAGGAGAGATTTCTCATCTTTTTAAGCCAACTAAAGACCACCTTAACTTTCAGAACTTACTATTTATTCACTCCTGATTGGGCTACCTACCTGGAACTAACATCAGCTAGTCATAGAACTAAGAGGCTGAGCATCAGATGAGGTAGCTTACCGGCTGGTGGCATCCTTGATCCCTTCATGAAACTATTTACCAGCTTTACTACAAATAGTCCACGCCCCTCGGCTGTAGTAGTACCCTAGTTTCCCAACCAGGTCAAAAGCATTCTCATAGCCTCCTCTCCTAAACCCACTGTACTTAAAGCTTGTTTAAACATTTCCTCAAAGTCCTTAAGACTCCAGGTCTCAGCTGGGTGTGGTAGCTCAAGCCTATAATCCCAGCACTTTGGGAGGCTGAGGTAGTAGGACTGCTTGAGTCCACGAGTTTGTGAGCAGGCTGATCAAAACAAGACCCTGTCTCTATTAGAAAAATGAAAAAAAATTAGTTGTGTTTCATGGCTTGTTCCTATAGTCCTAGCTCCTAAGAAGGCTGAGGTGGGAGGATTCCTTGAGCCTAGGAGTTTGAGGTTACAGTGAGCAATGATTCACACCATTATACTTCCAGCCTTGATGACAATGAGGCCCTCTCTCTTTAAAAGACAAACAAAAAACCAAAAGACTCTAGGTCTTTGGAAATCCTCTTCTAACCCTGACCAATCTAATGTGCTTCAAGCAGCAAAAACAGCTGAGCACAGTCTCCACCCTTTAGTAAAATCTGACTTTTGAAAACCACTGTTAGAAGAGAGTTTCAGGCGTAATCTCACCAACAGTGTTATGTCCTTAGATGACTGACATTTTATACTTTGTCCTGCCTGCATTATATTAACTACTTGCAATAGCAAAACAGACTCACTAACTTCTGCATCAAATCCATTCATTGGCTTTACATGAAAAACCAAACCTTTCCTGGTGCAGCTACTAATCCTGCCCATGTCCTCAAATCCTCTTTGGTATTTGTTCTCCCAGGGAAGGAGGTCTCTGGAATCTTATCATTACACTTTCGTAAACCTTAAAGACTTATAAAAGTTTTCAACCAATTCCTGAGAAAGGAAAAAGGGGATTAGGCCTTCACAATTTATAAAAGTTTAATTATCAATTACCTAATATTAAATTACCTAATATTAAAATTGTACAATTTTAAACTTGTGAAAGCCTCATCTCTCTACCTAGCTGGGTCTAAGACAACAACCCAATTTTCTCTAGCAATGAAAATAAATGAGAGTCGGGCGTCTAGATCTAACCCACTTGAGGAAATGTGCCAATTTTCAATTATTCACATCATGTCCCTTTTACCAGTGGCAATAAAACACTAATTTGGGCTGGGTGCGGTGGCTCCTATCTGTAAAGCACTTTGGGAGGCTGAGGTAGGTGGATTGCTCGAGCCCAGGAGTTTGAGACCAGTCTGGCAACATGGAGAAACCTGTCTCTACTAAAAATACAAAAAATTAGCTGGTGTGGCATGCGCCTTTAGTCTCAGCTACTCAGAAGGCTGAGGTGGGAAAATCGCTTGAGCCTGAGATGCAGAGGTAGCAGTGAGCCGAGATCGCACCACTGCACTCCAGCCTGGGCGACAGAGCAAGACCCTGTTAAAAAAAAAACTAACCAAACAAAAAACCAATTTGATGAACAAGATGGTTTGAAATTTGTTTACAAAATTTACATCTCAATTCTACCAAGTATAAAATATTAAGTAATGAAAGGTGTAAGATAGCAAAAACTTACTTTTGAGTTGCTAACTAACCTAGAACAGGTTCTCAACCAATTTCAACCATGATTTTTGCTCCCCAGGAAACATCTGGCAATGTCTAAAGATAATTCTAATTGTCACAACAAGGGGGGCTGCTATTGGCATCTAGTGACAAGGAATGTTGGTAAACATGCCACAATGCAAAGAACAGTCCCTCACAATAAACACCTAGCCCAAAATGCCACTAGTGCTGAGAATGAGAAACACTTTTTTTTTTTTAATGCTCCATTAGAAAGCTGTGGAAATTCTGATGTCTGAATAGAAGCTTTTTTTGTTTTTCTGCTTCCTAACTTAACAACTAGGCAGGAGACAATGGTGAGAAAGAAAGCATATAAAAAGTTCCTTTTGTTCTCTAATTTCTAACTGATTATCATATATAAGTAACAGAATGTTAAATAAAAAACCTAACGATTGTATTAGGTGGTATGTACTATCTTAAAAAGTATATGAAATACGGTTTACAATCAAATTCCTAAAGCGTACTCTTTAGGAATTTGATTGTAAACCGCATTTACAACAATGCTTAAAAACGAACAAAGAAAACAATACAACTTTAAAACTGTATTACCGAAGAATCCCATCTTCATGAGTTGAATTAGGTAGGACACCATCAGATGGACTGACAGGTAAATCCACATCTGGTTGCCCAACTTGAGCATACACAGGCTTTGGTTCTAAGAAAAAAAAAATAATTGAGTAGGTCTCACTTTAAAAACATGGAATAATAATGCAAGCAACCAGTGAAATAACCAAATAACAAGACTTTCTCTCTCACTCTTCCTGTCTCTCTCTATATGAATCATAAAGTTCAAAGAAGCTGAACAGGAAGATATCTACCATATGTATTAGAAAGTACATTTTATAGTAATAAATTCTGAAGTCTTTATAACAAGTAGGTATGTTACATGGTCACCTGTGTTTTCCATAATTCCAGCAATCAGAATTTGAAAAATCTGTTCTCTAGGGACAAATAACAAAAAATAGATACGAGAAGAGAGAATCCCTACATTTAAGACTGCCGAAGTAGCTAACTTTCCTCATTATGATAAAATTTGTTTTTAAATAACCACTCAGCAAGCAGAGCAAGACAGAAGATTTGAGAAAAGCAAGTGAGACATCAGAAACAAAGTCTCCACGCCTTCCAGGCAACCTATCTTAGAACCTTGCAGATTCTTATGTTTTGTCTTCACTGGCAGCTTTAAAAGGACGCTTGGGTCGGATGCAGTGGTTTGCACCTGTAATCCCAACACTCTAGGAAGACAAGGTGGGAGAGCTGTTTGAGGCCAGGAGTTGGAGACCAACCTGATCAACACTCCATCTTTCCGGGAAAAAAAAAAAAAAAAACCAGAAAGCCCAAAACAGCCAGGTGTGGTGGCGCACACCTGTAGTAGGGAGGATCAGGTGGAAACACAGCTAGAGCCCAGGAGGTTTGAGGTTACAGTGAGCTGATCACACCACTGCACAGCAGCTGGGTGAGAGAGTGAGACTCTGTCTCAAAAAAACCTAAAGAGAATGAATAAATAAAGGTGTACTCAATAAAATGTTAATAAAAATACTTTCAAAAAAGCAAAGTAACTTTAGTTTTTAAATTTTTGAAGCCAATCTCATGTTTCTCTTTAAACAGCAGTGTTGGGAAAACAACTTTATTAATTGCAATAAGTTGTTAACGGTAAAGATTTTCTATCTAGAAAGTAAAACATTCATGAAAGGCTACTGATTTGTACCAACATATTACCCATAAGAAAAATGCTGGAAGTCATATGCAGAAAAATTCAGATGGGAATATAGTAATTGCCTGTTTAAAATCTTCTGTAAACCCTAACAACTACTTTATTCTAAATGCAAATGTTTCTTGAACTTAGTGTTTTGTTATGCTTACCTGGAAGAGAAGGTGTTTGTTTCTCATTTCTTTCAACTGTAACTTCTTCTACTATTTTAGGTGTGTGATCATCAGCATGCTTTACAGGAGTTGAGACAGCCCCAGGTTTAGAAATTCTCTCTTCATCTCTACTCCTGTGACTATATGTCATTAAAATAAAAAATCAAGAGCGTAAGAATTCTGGAAATCATCTGTAAGAGAACAGTATAAGAGGCCATACAACTTCAAAAACAATGACAATGTGCTGTTACCAAAATATTATAAAAACCTAGTAATTAAAACTACAGTAGCATTACCACAAAAAAACTGAACAGATTAATGTAATAAAATAGAAAATGAAGAAATATATCTACAACAGCAAAGTTTACTATGGAAGCAGCATTCCAAAACTGTTGGAGAAGAAACATAACATTTAACAAATAGTGTTCAGACAACTGTCCACAAATGTAGAAAAATGAGATCCTTATTTATAACAATGGCAAAAATAAACTGGTTTCAGATGAACTCAAGTCCTAAAAAAGTTTAAACAGTCACATAATCAGTAGAAGTCTTTTAAAGTAAGACTCAATGAAACCACAGTGTATCAACAAAAGTGATTACATTAAGTACACGCAAATAATTGGGAAAAAGATATAATACTGGGTTGAACTAAATGAAATGAGAATTCTTTAGTTCAAACAGCTCAATGTTAACAATTTCATAGTTTAATCAAATATAAATGCTGACTATGTATTGACCTACGCAACCTATGTAAGAATTTAACACTTAAAAAAAGAAAAGACAGGCATGATGGTTCACGTCTGTAATTCCAGCACTTTGGGAAGCCAAGGCAAGAGGACTGCTTGAGCCCAGGAGTTTGAGACCAGCTGGGCAACATAGCAAGCTCCATACTCTGTAAAAAAAAAAAAAAAATGTAGAACATAGCCAGGCACTGTGGCTTGCATCTGTAGTCCTAGCTATTTAAGAGGCTGAGGTTGGAGAACTGCTTGCGCCAAGGAGTTCGGGGCTGAATTGTCACTGGCTTTACAAGGAGGGCTCTTGCTCCATATATAACACAAAACTCCTGAGAGTATTTTTATTTTTGGCTAATTTGTTTATGCCATTGCTAATTATACCTTTTTGTCCTGTGATATAATTATTATAACTTTAAAGGCAATTAGTCTTCAAAAACATTTCATATGAATAAATGAAACTCACACCACTCTATTCAATTTTTCATACAATTAATATTTGAAAAAGTACTGCTCTTTTTAGTGCATTTCCATTATCTACCAAAAGATGGAGGCATTATTCAATAATAAAGATCTAGAACAGTGCTGTTTAAGAGAACTATAAAATGACCTGATTATGTAATTTAAAATTTTCTAGAATCCATGTTAAATAAGGTGAAATCGATTTATAAATTTTATTAACTCAATGCATCTAAAATAATATTTCATCATCAAAGTTATTAATGAGGTATTTTACATTTTTTATGCATTAAGTTTTCAAAATCCTACGTGTATTTCACACTAACAATACAACTCGATTTGGACTGGCTACATTTCAAATGTTCAACAGTCACATGTGGCTAGTGGCTATGGTACTGGACAACGGAGATCTAGAGTTACAGCACAAAACAAAACAACAAACTTTTCCAAACATTAAGATGTTCTGTCACAAGCAGGTATGACTACGAAGTTAAGACAAAATCTGAATTTACGCATGAAATTAGTGAATAATCAGTGGCAATTATTGAGAGAAATTGGTGAGGTTGTGAGAATGAATCACAGTTTCCCCACACCTTCCTCACATAATTCCTTTTTTTTTTTTTTTTTTTTTTAGTAAGGGTCTCACTGTTGCCCTGGCTGGAATGCAGTGGCACTATCATGCTTCACTGCAGCCTCAAATTCCCAGGTTGAAGCAATCCTTCCACCTCAGCCTCCAAGAGTAACTGGACTACAGGTGCATGCCACCATACCCTGCTAACTTTTTCTACTTTTTGTAGAAAAAGTTAAGTTCCAGGTGAGCCTCAAACTTCTGGGTTCAAGTGATCCTCCCGCTTTGGCTTCCAAAAGCGCTGGGATTATAGGTGCAAGCCACCATGCCTGGCCCTTCCTCACATAATTCTATCCTAATGGCTCTCAATACTTAAGCCTAAAAAACGTGTTACTTTTTTTTTGCCATTATGAGGAAAGCCTTCTGTAAATACCATGTGTTTGGAGTCAGACTCATGTTTACATAGTCCAGGTCCTAGTAGCCTAGAAGGAAACTTTGGGCATTTTAAGGTACTCAAAACCCTCTTAAGGGGATTTCTGCTTTTTGCCAGAAGCATAAGACCAGTTTTGTTTTTCTCGTATTAACTTGCAATCTAAAGGTAATAACCTTGTTACCTAGAGCCTCTGAACTAGTTAAACGCTCTAGGCAAGACAGCTGCTAGACAAAGATGGACTGGAAAGGAGTATCCGAGAGAGTTTTCATAACTCATACGAAGGGACTCACTGTAAACAGAGTCTTCTTTAGGTCTTACCCAATCAAATGTGTGACCAGGGCAGCCGATTAATATATACTCAATTAGATTAGCAAGGAGTAACATGCTGTTTCAAGTAAAAAACTTTGGGTGTGAAATCACAACTGTTTGGAGCCATTTAGTATAGACAGTGGGCAGGCAGTACGGTCTGTACAGGGTCCTGGGGAGACACCGTAGGAGAGAGGGTGCATCCCCTTAGCACACTCCTGCAATGCCTAGCATGTGAGAGTACTCAGCGGCCAGCAGCCTGCCCCAGAGACTCCTTCAAATGGTTCTATAGTGTGAAGTCTCCCCAGGACATGTGAGTACAAACACTCCAAGTAAGTTCGTCTGGTGCCACACCACAGCAAATTCGCAGCCACTCAGTGAGACACAGTTGTGCCCTTTCCAAGAGGGTTAGAGCTCTAAGCCCTGAGGATGGGTGGGCAGGAGCCTCTTCCTTTGGCACTCTATCTCAGCACCAAAGGGAGAAGCTGCTCCTTCTATCTGCGGTTCTTTATCTTCCGAGCTCTCTTTAGTTCTTACCAGTCAATCCCTCATTACTCCCCTGTTATATTTAATTTCTTTAGATTCAACTTTCTCTGTTCATGGAAACTGCTGTCTCCTGATTGGTAAGATATGCCAGGTGCTATTTCATGATGCTTTCCCTCATACTTCTAGCTCTACAAACACCTTTCCAATCAACTCATTGTGCCTTCTTTAAAAAATAACCTTAATACAGGAAAGAGAGGGCTGAACATTCACTCTAGTAGAATGTTCTTTTATAAAGCCAACTCACCATTACAAATTAAAGACTTGTCCTACAAAAACGGATTTACACATACTTTTGACAAGTTCATTAACTGCATAAGGTAGGCAAGAACAACATAGTTTAGGTTGAAAACAAAAGCTACGTACTAATCCCTTTAAAAGGTATTGGATTATCTCACTCGAAATTAACAATAAAAATATGCTAAGAATTTAAGTTAACCGTATTCCAAAGTTTTTTTCCACTGACAGGAAAATTTCAGCCTGGAGGGCTCTATTGCATATAAGACAGAAAAGTGAAGGCACACTCCAGTTTCATACTTAGAATGTTGCAATCCTCTAATTTGGAAACAAATATTTACACATTGAAGTTTCTCCTTCATAGCAATTAAAAAACTGTCTCTCTGCCCTGGTACCCAGAGAAGTCTAGGGATGAGAAAACAAGAGACACAGAGCTGGCACCTGAGAACAAAATGGGAAAAAGCTGCCCAGGAAGTATGCTGAGAAGGCAGGAGAATAATTCCCTTAAACCCACCCTGTCATTCTGCAAGCTCATTTCTCACAATGTGAATCTGTCCTTTACATATAATCTATTTTCTAAAACATATATGTGTTCATGAGCATGCTTCTGAAAAAATCTGAGTCTAGTTCACTGTGATATGGTTTTTAGGTAGTAATTTGGACATATGTGTTTGTGGAGCTTATTCTGTACCCCACTTATCTTAAACATTCATCAATTAATCTAGCGCATCCGCATTAGAAGAAAAAAAAACAGATCTGCTATTCAAAAGTAATTTTCATGGATATGGACAACTTTTAGTAAGAGACAACTGAGGAAAGCCCAAGAGAACTTTTTGTTAACTTAAAGAATTGTGTTGTTCTACCTTCACTGGTAGCATAACGATTATTCTGTACTCCAACTAATATTTATGAGTAAAATAGCACTTCGTGCAGTTTATTTGGTAGCTTTTGCAGGAGACCAATGTCACAAATCTTATTAGGATTCTCTCAAAGACAAGAGGACTATCTCACATCTTAAAAATCTGCAAGTAAGATTTTTTGTACATTTACTATTTTTATACATATAGACAACTGGAAGAGTCCATTTTTAAATTTGCCATTTTTTAAATACTATACTTGAGGAAGAAAACAAGTCTCAGCTGATGAATACAGTTTAAACGTTTACTTTTTATTTTCACAGTATTTGAGACAGATCCTTGTTCTATCACCCAGGCTAGAGATCAGTAGTGTGATCACAGCACACTGCAGCCTCAACCTCCTGGGCTCAAGCAAGCAATCCTCCCACCTCAGCCTCCTGAGTACCTGGGATCACAGATGCACATCAGCATGCCCAGCTAAATATATATTATTTTTTTTTTTTTGAAACAGAGTCTCACTTTGTCACCCAGGCTGGAGTACAGTTGCGTGATCTCGGCTCACTGCAACCTCTGCCTCCTGGGTTCAAGTGATTCTCCTGCCTCAGCCTTCCAGTAGCTGGGATTATAGGCACATGCCACCACGCCTGGCTAATTTTTGTATTTTTAGTAGAGACAAGGTTTTATCATACAGGCCAGGCTAGTCTTGAACTCCTGACCTCAAGTGATCCTCCCACCTCAGCCTCCCAAAGTTTTGGGATTACAGGTGTGAGCCACCGTGCCCACCCTACTTTTACTTTTTAAATAGAGGATATATGACAAATATTTAAGCCCGCCTTTCTGCTATTTGATCTATAATCTTCTCTTAAGGGCTAAAATCTAACAGCAATCACTGAAACACTGGGGTTTCCATTAAGTAGAGAAATATTATCAACTAAAATCTTCCCTCCTCTGGCCCCTCACAAAAGCACATTGAAAATAAAATCTCAGATTGTAATGTCAATGAAGTAACTTAAAATTCCCATGAACTTAAAGTAAAAGTTGGTTCACAAAAGTTTAGGATGTCATCAATATTCTACTCATTTTGAAATGTCAGCTAAAACGTATTAGCAAAAAAGCATTTAATAACAATTCAAGTAATAAACAACATTAAAAAAAAATTCATGTTATCTCTAACCAAATTTTTTTTTTTGAGATGAAGTCTTGCTCTTGTCACCCAGGCTGGAGTGCAATTGCACAATCTTGACTCACTGCAACCTCTGCCTCCTGGGTTCAAGCAATTCTCCTGCCTCAGACTCCCGAGTAGCTAGGATTACAGGCGCTTGCCACCATGCCCGGATGATTTTTGTATTTTAAGTAGAGACGGGGTTTCGCCATGATGGCCAGGCTGGTCTCAAACTCCTGACCTCATGATCTGCCCACCTTGGCCTCCCAAAGTGCTGAGATTACAGGCATGAGCCACTGTGCCCAGCCCTACAAATTTTTTTAAATGGAAAAAATTCTCTTCTTGGATCTCCAGATCACTTTCTCTTTTGCTCTTCATGTAATGTAGCCACATAGGCTATACTGCTGCTCTTTCAACAGGTCGCGTTTCCATCTGAGGAGCAGTACATGCTTTGCATCATTCCAGAATGATCTTCACCTACCAGGGTCTGTCTTCCCCAGTTCAAAATGATGTGACCTCAGAAAAGCCTTCTTCCCCAAGCCTGTTATCTAACACTGTTCCCTCCCGCTTCACTATCATACTACCCTGATTCTCTTTATAGCATTACTTTTTCATGTTTTCAAATTTATGTATTTGTTTTCTTCATTTGGATATAAGCTTTATATTCAAATAATGGCAGGGATCTCGCCTCAGATTGCTCAGGATATTTATCATCACATGCTGGTAACATATATGTGATATCAGTAAGTATATAACAAAAGAAGAATGAGCACAGTAGCCTCCACATTGCTGGTAAACTCTTTCAACCTTCACTACAGAAGGAACATTCACTGTGGTGCCTGTTGATCACTCAGAACCAAGCACATCAGTCATGGTGTAAAGGTACAGGAGCCATGGGAAAGAAGTGATTGATTCATTGATTAACCATTGAGATACTTAATGAATCATATCTTTCTAACTGGCACCCTTTCTATCTTTCACAGATGAAAGGGAAACAGAAAAAAACAAAAACAAAAACAAAGGTAAAGGACCTCATGGTGTGTCTAAAAAAGGACACATAGTAGTATCAACACCATGTTCACTACCAACAATATATGTAATTCTTGTTGAGAATAAAGCACCTATCAAATTTGAGTTATGAAATCTATTTTATTTAGACAAAAGACTAACACCCATGATCAGTAAATAAAATCTGAAATTCACCAGTCAGAGTATATACCCAGAGAAATATAAATCATTCTATCATAAAGACATATGCACAGGAATGTTCACTGCAGCACTATTCACAATAACAAAGACATGGAATCAACCTATATATCAACCAATGACAGAATGGATAAAGAAAATGTGACACATATACACCATGGAATACTATGCAGCCATAAAAAAGAACAAGATCATGTCTTCTGCTGGAACACAGGTGGAGCTGGAGGCCATTACCCTTAGCAAACTAACACAGGAACAGAAAACCAAATACCGCATGTTCTCACTTAGAAGTGGGAGCTAAATGATAAGAACTTACGAACACGAAGAAGGAGAACAATAGACACTGGGGTCTACTTTAGGGGGGAGGGTAGGAGGAGGGACTACAATAGAAAAGATAACTATTGGATACTGGGTTTAATACCTGAGTGATGAAATAAGATGTACAACAAACCCCAATGCCACATGGTTACCTATGTTACAAACCTGCACATGTACCCCTAAACCTAAAAGTTAAAAAAACAAAAAAAAAATTCACTAGTAAGAAGATGGTTACTTCTCCACATCTGAAATAGAAAGAAAAAAAAAAAGTTCATCAATATTAGGATGTTTCAAGAATAATTTTTAGCCTACTGGCAAAGCTGCACAGCTTAAGCATCCCTTGCCTGAAATGCTTGGGACCAGAACTGTTTTGGATTTCATATTTTGGAGTATGTGCATCACACTGGTTACTCATTGAGCAGCCCTAATCTGAAAATATGAAATCTGAAATGCATTTTCCTTGAGTGTCATTTCGGCACTCAAGTTTTGGATTTTGGAGCATTTTGGATTTTGCATTTTCAGATTAGCTATGCTCAATCTGTATGTAAGTTCCAGAGAAAATTAAGCAATATGTGACAGAAACTATATACAGTAAGATGAAAGAATATTTATACTTCTCAAATGTTGAAGAAAACAATTATAAAAAGGTAAGTGGAAAAGTTGTATAAATAAAAAAACTAGATCTTTTAATTTAAAAGCTAAGACTACATAAGGACATTTTAGTCAACAATGGACCCCACAGACAAAGGTGGTCCCACAAGATTAAAACATTGCAGTTTTACTGTCCTTTCCTGTGTTTAAGATACATAAACGCTAACTGTTGTTACAACTGCCTACAGTATTCGGTATAGCAACAGGCTGTACAGGTCTGTTGTAGCCTAGGAGCAACAGGCTGTACCGTATACCCTAGTAGTGTAGGAGACTCTACCACCTAGGTTTGTGTAAGTACACTCTATGATGTTCACTCAAGGATGCATTTCTCAGATGGTATCCCCATCAACTGACACATGACCACACATTATATGCTCTACCTGCATGTGTATTTGGACTTACTCAGCACTCTTAGAAAACTCGTAATATGGAGTGGACTGTATAGATAAACGAGGTTTTGATCCCAAATATATGATCTTAACTTGGCCAAACATGAATTTAGGCTAAAAATTTGATTTAAAAAATTCAATTTTACTATCAAGTATTTGCTATATCATAAGCTGTATGAATGGTGACACGATGTTTCATTTAGAATTTAGTAGAGGCATTTCTCAGGAGGACAATGAATGAAGAGATTAAATAACTGTTACAAAGTTTCAACCTTCTTAAAACACTGCTTTTCACCTCAGAAGCAACCATTTTCATAAAATGAATTTGCTAAATATAAACTGGACTGTTTTTCTATTTGTGAAAACACATTCCCTAAACACTTTAGAGGACAGTTTAGGCCTTAGATGATCTGTCGGTTTCAGGGAATGAGTGTACCAAAATGTAAATGGGTAGAATGCAAAATGTAAATCTTAATAATTCAAGTTTCCCACAATTCCATTTTATCCTGTTAGTCTGATCTTTTACTGTAATAGAATATTTTCAATAATGTACCTGCTTATGACTAATCATAGTCACTTTTATAAAAATTTACAGAACAAAAAAGGTAAACATCTGCTGTTCCCCTAGAGGGAAACATAAAATGGATCTGTTACAACAGCTGTAAAAATGAGGAACAGTACAATGTAACCAAGCAGAGGCTTAGATCATACCCAGCAAATCAAATACTCTCTGGTTATGCAGGGACTACAGGAAGATCAGTGAAATAATCTTTTCAGTGACATCCACTCAGTATCATGAAGAAGCAGTGCCACTATCGACTGAGGACTCTCGCACTATTCCCAGCTCCTACAGTGCAAGTCTTGACCCACAGTGGGCTCTGCAACAAAGTACTAAGTAAAATGCAAAACAAAGCAAACAAGCCCCCGCAAAAAGCATCAAGATATAAGAAAACTACTGTAATAATTTTCCCTACGTATATATTGTCTTTGAATTTAAAAACAAAGCAAAACTATCTTAACATTCCAGACCAAGCATTTGGAAACTTTTTCTGTAACTGACTCCCTCGGCCATATAGTCTCTCTTATAACTTCTCAATTATGCCATTGTGGAATGGGTTTCCAATAAAACTTTAGAAAACTAGGAGGCTGGATTTAGCCCACAGGCTGCAGTCTGCCAACTCCAGTTCTAGACAACAGTGAGGGTACTTTGTTCATCTAATTATAATGAAGAACAAGCTTGTGTGTTTTTCTCAGAATTCTCTCCATATGTTTGCTCTCTAAGAAAAGAATATCACACAGAGGAACATAAGTAGGTCATGACAACAATGGAACTCTTGTGGGTTTTAGTTTCCTGAAGATAAGGTAGTAATTAAGCTACAAAATTTCTTTCTCTACACCAGTAAGGTCAAAGATTTGGGTTAAAAAGCCAACAGTTTTAAATCCTGGCCCCAACCTCATGTCAACAACACAACCGGGGACTTTATCACAACCTTTCCATTTTAGTTTGCTTAAGTACAGAATGAGGAAATATCAGAGCGGATGAGAAAGCACATTTGGAAATTCTAACTTACGATACTATTAGTACTATGAATCACCACAATAATTACAGTAGCAAACACGTGTACCAGGTATTGTAATAACTAATTTCTCACCATTCTATAACATATGACCTGCCTGTTTCACTGCAGATGGGGATGCTGAAACACAGAGGTTTCAAGGTTATGCAAGTTACCAACGGCATAACCTTGAATGCAGGAAGTCTGGCTCCAAAGTCCTAAGAAATCACTATATTCTATCGCTTCTAACAAAATGAAGATGAAGAGGTTTTTTATTCTCAACAGATAATCGTACAACCTAAAAATATACAAAAATATTCAGAAATCTAGGAAGAGAACAGGACAAGGCTGATGTTTGCCATGATAGACTTCCTTTTACACTCAAGTGAAACTTTTCTCACAGAGACCCAGACATTTTTGTATCACTTCTTTAAAGATAATTTAAATACAATTTGTAAAACAAAAAGACACTTATACAGACAAAATTAAGTAACAAAAGCAAAAGACTATATGGAAGTCCCATAGTGTTTTTTTTTTTACACTAGCATTTTACTCTTATGATGTATCTAAGTTATTTCTCAAAACGCAGGGCATGCTCTAAATTAAAACTCCACAGTTACAGGATTTGAAGATTAAACTTTAGGGTGGAAATGAAACCTTTAAGCAACTGGTACTATTTATATCTTGTCTGCAGCCAGATTACTAAATTTTCAGGCATTAAATTCTCACCACGAAAAGATGAAAAGAACCTGAAGAGTTTTTCCTTCTGTACTTGAAGTACTATATTTGATTTATATACTATACTTTCTAACCAGTAGTTTCCACAGCTAGTAGTGCACAGAAGAGAAAAATACCAGGAGCTTAAAAAAAAAAAAAAAAAAGTACAGTTAGTTGATCCTTGAAGAGCATGGGATTGAACTGTGTGTGTCCACTTATACTCGAATTTTCTTCCATCTCTGCCACCCAAGACACAGAAATACCAACCCCTCCCTCTTCCTCAGACGACTAAATGTGAAAACAAGGATGAAGGAAATGAGGGATGAAGAAAAACGAGGATGAAGACCTTTATGATGGTCCACTTCCACTTAATGAACAACAGTAAATGTATTTTCTTATTTTTAAATTAACTTTCTTTTCTTTAGCTTACTTTAAAAGCATACAGTATATAATACATCTAACCTACAAACTTTGTACTGTTTGTTATCAGTAAGCTTCCAGTCAACAACAGGCTGTTAATAGTTAAGCTTTTGGGAAGTTAAAAATCACAGGTGGATTTCTGACTGTGTGTTGTGGGTGAGAGAGAGGTGCTGGTCCCTCTAACCCCCAGGTTGTTCAAGGGTCAAATTGCCTCAGTCTCAGATGAAGTGAAAGCAGCCCCAGAAGTTTGTATTTTTAAAAGCTCCCCTATTACTGGTGCTACCAATGAGAATACTTAAGATTCCTAGGAGAAATAAAACATCACAATATAATACAAAAATAGTAATTTTAGGGAGAAAAAACCCTCAACTTTCAAGTTAAGGCTACAGATTCTAAATGTTGAGGAAATCTAAATGAACAAAGTAGATATCAAAAAGAATTTTCTAGGATTTAGAATTTGTTTACAATCCGAACTAATGACCAAACATTTGAGATTTTGATTAAGATTGCTTTATGTAAAGGAAGAAATCATGTTCAAATTACTTGAGATGAGCCTGGTTTCTAGCTGAGTCAGGGATGTTAAAATTACAGCTGTTCCCATGAATCATGAAAGGTGCCGCATCACTGTGCATGCATGTGTTTCGGCAGTAATCCTTTTCCTGATAACATCTACGCTGTGTCAGGAAGATTTTTAGAACTGCAGCAATTAAAAATCATCATCAGTTATAAGATTAGCCAACTTTACATGTAACATGCCATAACATTCCTTTAAAAAATCATCACATCCTTAAAACAAACACAAAGAGTCTTACAATTTAGAAATCCAAGTTTGAAACTTAGAAATAATCAGCTTCACAAATATATTAAAACTACAATGGATACAACATTAGCAACCATATTCATAGCTCTTTCAAGTTATCCTCGTCTTACTAGTTCCCATTTTAGCAAAATGCCAAACACTTTTGTGAAGATAGTTTTTTTTAAAATACGGACCACTTCACGAATTTGTGTATCATCCTTGTGCAGGGGCCATGCTAATCTTCTCTGGAATATACAGTTTTAACTACTGTGTCACTATGGTTTTTACAAACTTTAAAAAAAGCTCTCTCCTGGCGAGGCACTCCTCTCCTCTTACTTCCCCCTCACCTCTTCACCTTCCTAGAAGAATGTGCTCCCTGTTAGCCAGTCCTCCCAGTTCTCGGCCTTCTTTCCAAATCATTTCTCTAAGCAATATTATTGACTTCTATGGCTTCAGTTAACACCTCTATCCAAGTTAACTCTCAATTCAACATCTCTAATCCTAAATAACCTCTTCAGATCTAGACCCAAATTTACTTTTTCTTTCCAGCTTTATTGATGTCTAATAGACAAATAAAGGTAGTATCTATTAAAGGTATACAACAGTGATATTTGCTTTGATATACATATTCAAATGATGACCCCAACCAGGTTAATTAACATATCCATACCTCGCACACTTTTCTTAATGTGTGTCAAAAGAATACTTTAAGATCTACTCTCTTGGCAAATTTCAAGTATACATTATTAACTCCAGTTACCACACTGTAAATTAGGTCTCCAGAACTTATTTACCTTATTTATAACAGAAACTGTGTACCCTTTAACCAACATCCTCCCCATTCCTCCCTGCCCCCAACCCCAGCATTCTACTGTCCGTGTCTATGAGTTCAACTTGTTTAGGTTCCACAGTAAGTGAGGTCATGCAGTGTTTGTCTTTCTGTGTCTGGTTATTTTACTTAGTACAATCCCCTCCAGGGTCATCCATGTTGTTCCAAATGACAGGATTTCCTTCTTTTTAAAGGCGGAATCATACTTCATTGTGTGTGTAAACACACATGCCACATTTTCTTTATCCATTCATCTGTTGATGGACATTTAGGTTGACTCCGTATCTTGGCTACTGTGAATAATGCTTCAACAAACATGGGAGTGCAGATCTCTCTTTGAGACAGTGATTTCATTTCCTTTGGGTATGTACCCCGAAGTGGAACTGATGGATCATGTGGTAGTTCTAGTTTTAATTTTTTGAGGAACCTCCACATTGTTTTCCAGAATGACCCTATCAATTTACATTCCCATCAACAACATACAAGGGTTCCCTTTTCTTCTAAACTGTCTCTTCAGCTCTGGACTCATGTTTCAAGTGATCTTCATTGGGACTGCAGTTAACCATGGGTCAGCTGGTGGCCTACAGAGCCTTAAGAATCTCTAGAAATTGTATGCAAATTGCCGTGTGTATGTGTACATGTGAATTTTTCTGGAGAGAAGGATCATAATTTTCTTCAAATTCTCAAATGTACGTGTGACTCTAAAGAAATACAAACTCAGGTAGGTCACATACTACCATTATACCAGATCCTTTGGCATACATACTAGTATTTTGTTTCATTTTCGAGAAAGAGTCCTGCTCTGTCATCAAGGCTGGAGTGCAGTGATGCAATCTCAGTTCACTGCAATCTCCACTTCCTCGGTTCAAACAATTCTCAAGTCTCAGCCTCCTGAGTAGCTGGGATTACAAGAGTGTACCAACATACCTGGCTAATTTTTCTATTTTTAATAGAGACAAGGTTTTACATGTTGGCCAGGTTGGTCTTCATCTCCTGGCCTCAAGTGATCTGCCTGCCTTGGTCACCCAAAGTGCTGGGATTATAGGCCTGAGCCACCAAGCCCAGCCAACACTAGTGTATTTTTAAAAGTCCAAGTTAATGTGTTTATTAAAGGTCTTCTACAGTTAACCTTCCCAAGTAGTAGATTCCTAAAGCTTGCTAGCATCTTCTAATGCAATAGTATGGCAAACTGCAACTGTGGATCAACTGTTTTTGTAAATAAAGTTTTATGGGAACACAGTCATGCCCCTTTCATTTACATATTGTCTATGGTTGCTTTTGCAGTTGAGCAGTGACAAGGACTGTATAGCTTACATGACTGACATGTTGTTTACTATCTGGCCCTTTAAGGAAAAGTTTGCTGTTATTTTAGATTTTAAAAACGTCTAAATTTAGAAAGATAGACTTAATCTTGAATAATCAAAAGAAATCCATCTTTTAAATGTATTTGTAAGCAATTTCAGATACTGGTATCAAGCAAACAAAATCTCTGTATTTTAAAAGGTAGAGTGTTCTTACCTGCCATTGCTCGCCTGCTGTGGAGAGTGTCTGGAATGATCAGAAGGCTCTGACCGCTGGTCAGGAGATCGTGACCGGCTGCGGCGGGGAGGCCTATCATGTGATCGACCAGAATGATCTGATGCTAGTGACTGAATTTCTGAAATGTCTGTTAAATAAACAAAAGAGTGCTACTTATTTTGCCACAAAAATAATTACAGTCAAGCATAAGGTACTCCAGTGATAAGATAAGCTAGTAACTATAATTACATATAAAATGGAAAAGTTAAGCATTACTTTCATCAGCCAGTGATCAAATCAATAGTGGTGAGTTGTCTACAAGGGGAAAAAAAAAATATATATATATATATATATATATATATAACTCTTAGATTCTGAAGGTACTTGTCCTGTAGAAAATTCTCATTTCATTCAAAGATGTCTAATCTCCCAAGTATTTTAAGAAACTAGGTAACTTAGAGGAAACCTTCAAACAGAATCACACTCACCGTCTCTCTCGGAGGCATTAGCAGAGTGGATGCTGTCAGAAAGATCAGGGACATTCAACAGCGTAGCGCGTTCATCTCTCTGAACTACCATTTTTAATTTGCCTTTAGACCTCTCTATCAATGTCTTTGCATCTGTCAATGACATATTTTCTGTCACAGTACCATTTATCTGCAACAGAAAATAAATTACAGGTTAAAAGTAAATGGTAAAATGCAAATGTTAACTTAGTTTGCTATACACAGGAATATCCAAACCACTTCTTGCTATAAGAACCACAATAGTCTCTTTATACTTTTCTGAACTATCAAAGTATTCCATTTTCCTGAGATAAAATCTTTACTGCACTGTTGCTGTCAGAAAAACTCAAATTAACATTCTCTAGCTCCTTCCCAAGAGCCTGTCACTTTCTATTACTTATAAACAAACAAACATTTCAACGATATCTGGAAGCAATTATCAAAACTTAATGTGTAAGAACAGACACACCTATCTACAAAGTAGTACCTAATGGTGAATGATATTTATCTTAGGATGACCCTGTGAAACCTAAGGTATCAATGTTAACATGTAATAATGCATAAAGGCAATTTATATCCCTCTCCCCCAAACACTGATTTTTAATTCTCTTTGGCAAAACTGCTTCAAACAAGAGCACAAACTACATGGTAACTATAGAACTTGTTTTCTATTTCAGTTCATTAAAACATAAGAATATGACTATACCTTCAATACAACATCACCTTCTTGAATATTGCCATCTCTTGCTGCCAAACTATCTTGTGATATTTCCTTAACAAATATATGGCTCGCCAATCGAAGACCATATTCTGAAATAATATTATTAAACGTTTTTAGTGTTACATCCTAAGACACCTAAATAGATTTTATAAGTATACAACTAAACTAATAACTACTGCATGGAGTTTTAAGTACAATCAAGAAAAAGAAATTTTCTTGGCCACTCCGCAAATAAGACATTCCCTCTGATTAGCAAGTCTGCAATGTCTCCGTGAAAGCAAAGTATAAATGTATGGTTCAAATGAAGTACGGATACCCCGTGCTCCCATATTACTGAAAAGGAGAAAAGCCCCAAGAAGACACCGTTTCTTTTTGACCAAGCATTGATACACTAGCTCTTCAGAATGCTTAAGGAATATAATTTTCTTTCAGAGACAGGGTCTCACTATGTTGCGATGCTGGACTTGAATTCCTGGGGTCTAACAACCCTCCTGCCTCAGGCTCCAGAGTAGCTGGGAATAACAAACGAGTCACACTATGCCTGGCTAGAAACGGAATTCTAAAGAGTAAACTGCTTAAGGTTTGAAAAACTTTGAAAAGATTGACTACTGATGGCTGTTATCATGCATACACTATTTCTATTTTTCACAGCTCCGACACCAAAAATTTTCTGATCCTACACCAAACACTGGAGAGACATACATAGTAGCATATACTAAGTATGAGTGCAAAGGCTTACAACCAGTGAGGCTGATGTGGGCAAGAAATGTAATGCCAGTCCTTTCCTTTAAACAACCAACAAAGTGTCCAAGAGTGAGGACATCGATTCTGTCTGTGGGTAATGATATGGTGAAAGTTGAAGAAATTACTAGCAGAGTCCAGAGAACTGCCCAGGTTCTTCCAACAGCTGCAGAAAAATACATTTTAAGAAAAATGAGACCAATGACTACATCTATCAATACGCTAAGGATTGCCCCTGGTTCTGTGGAGAGTCTTACTGCATTAAAAACAAAAATAAAAACCAAGATGGAAAACAGAAAATTGTTTTTAACATGGAATAAATTAGCAGACCTACTACCTAAGTGTCTAAAAATTACATCAGAGTTACAGTTTAACTTAAAACAAACATTCAGGCCGGGCGCGGTTGATCAGGCCTGTCATCCCAGCACTTTGGGAGGCTGAGGTGGGCGGATCACACGGTCAAGAGATCCAGACCATCCTGGCCAACATGGTGAAACCCCGTCTCTACTAAAAAATACAAAAATTAGCTAGGTGTGGTGGTGTGCGCCTGTAGTCTCAGCTACTCGGGAGGTTGAGGCAGGAGAATTGCTTGATCCCAGGAGGCAGAGATTGCAGTGAGCTGAGGTTGTGCCACTGCACTCCGGCCAGGCGCCTGGAGACAGAGCAAGACTCTGTCTCAAAAACAAACAAACAAACAAAAACATTCAAAGAGGACTCACAGGCAGAAATACAATCAGGGTAAAGAAAATGGCCTTTTAGGAGATATAGGCAAGGAATAAGGCAGTCAACCATATGGTCATTACATCACAGAAGGATGCAGTATTGGTTAAAAGACTTCTTCAAGATTAAATACATATAAATGACCATTACACAAATGACCCAAAATATTCCTTGTACTTTAGTTTATTCATTCATTCTAAATATTTCTTGGGGGTATATATCAACTAGGTACCAGGAATAAGGGAGAAAGCAGCAAATGAGATAGTTCCTGCACTCTGGAAGTTTAGAGAGTCAGTGAAAAAAATGATGATAGCATAGCAACTGCAAATGTGAAGAGTTCAGAGAACAGAAACACAAGGTTCTGCATCTACTAGAGGATCGGAGAAGGCCTCCTTGAGGAAGAAATACTAAAGCTAAAACTTTAAGAAAGATTAAAACTAAATCTGAAGGGTTTGTTTGTGTGGGAGGGGATGTACGGGGTGAGTGCTGGCTGAACAGTTCAAAACAAATGCACCGAGTTATGAAGAAAAAAACCTGGTGGATTTAATGAAGTCATAAGTCTAGTGTAGCTGAAACTGAGAATTAATGAAGAAAGGGGCTAAAGAGTAAGAAGTGTCACACAGGATCCTTCATCTATGAAGAAATCTGCGGAATCAACTTAAAGGGATCCAAGAGACAACCCATGAGACCAAATAAGTCTACGTAAGAGATGACAGTGGCTTGGAAAAGGGTGGAGGCAGTGGATAAAGACTGGGATGGATAAGAGTGGTACTCAGAAGTGAGGACATCCACCATGCATGGGAAAAAAAGAGATGTCAAGGGTTTAACTACCATGTCATCTGGGAATGGCTTGGATAAAAAGGAACACATTCAATAGAATATTTCATGAGAAATACAAAGAACAATTTTAAGAGAGAAGTGTTTCATTTGAGATGTGCTGTGTTTCAGGGACCTATAGAATGTCTAAGTGAATATGCCTAACAGCTGGAACATAAGAGTGTACAGATTTGGGCTGGAGAAAGAAGTTCTGCCATCACCAGCAGTGACCGGAAACGGGAACAGATGAGATTGCCTCAAGAAATTGTTATTCAACCTGAGGAAAAGGAAAAAAAAAAAGTAAGTGGAAAAAAAGATTCTAGGAGAGAAACTGACAGAACGTTATAAAGGGCAGGGTGAGGAGAATGAGTATGCAAAAGATACAGAAAGAAAGGTGGGGAGTTAAATACCAGAAAGATGCAGTATTACCAAAAGACAACTTTATTTTTAAAAATAAGGAGTGGTTAACCATGTGAGATGATACTGAAAAGACAAGCAAGCTAGAGACTGAAAAGCTTCTATTAGATTTAGTGTGAACATTTTTGGGGGAAGACGGGGAAAGATACTAGACCAGAGAGGGTTGAGAAGGGTGAAACAAAGTAGAAACAGCAAATTTCGAGAACTTCACTGAGAAGTCTGCTCTAGAGTGGGAGTAGGGAGTACTACCTAGGAGATACGCCAAGTGTTAAGGCAGATCAAAGTAAGGCTTGATAATATTCCTACTATAATGCCCTTTATCAAAATAATCAGCCATGCATGCCCACAGGAAGAGGAAGCCACAGTTAGATCCATTTTTCATCAAATTTAATAAGAATGAGGGAAAGCAGTTGAGCTTCAGTTTCAGAAACTTCAGAGAAATCCTGCACTATGGAGAAATGCTCTATAAGTGGTTCTTTTCGTTTAATTTCTCCATTTAAAAAAACAGTCTGGAGTGAGGGGGAAGAAGTCTCAGCAGGGTGCAGTGGCTTCCCACCTGTAATCCCAGCACTGTGGGAGGCCAAGGCAGGTAGACTGCTTGAGCTCAGGTGGATTAAGTTTGAGACTAGCCTGGGCAACACGGCAAAACCCTGTCTCTATCCAAATTTAAAAACCCTGTCTCTATCCAAAATTAAAAAATTAGCTGGACATGGTGTTGTGCACTTGTAGCCCCAGCTACTAGGAAGGCTGAGGTGGGAGGATTGCTTGAGCCCAGGAGGCAGAGGTTGCAGTGAGCTGACATCATGCCACTGCACTCCAGCCTGGGTGACAGAGCCAGATCTTGTAACAATGACAACAACAACAAAGTCCCAGGATTTCTCTCCATCATTATACTACTAACAGTTAAGAAAAACACTGAATTTCAATTTGGTGATGGTGTGACATTTGTTAGCATAATTTGTATTTGGCTGTTCTCATCACAACTACAAATCCAAAAGCCAAGTACTGGACAATTCACTTGAATTTTCTGTTCCAATAGAGAAAATGAACAGTCCCTGAAGCCTGCTGTAACAGGATTTGACTTACAGCAATAGAACACAAACACTAAGACATGGTGAAGACAAGAAGAGACAGCAACTGTACTTCTCATTAAAATTGTTTTAAATTTTCATGAGAAAAAAACACCAAGAGTCGGCAGAGAATACCTTCATTTTTCCGGGATTTCACCAAGGTGACTTTGGTAGGTTTGGCAGGCTGGCTGGAAGCCACTGACCGCCCGTCTGATCGTGGAGACAAGCTCCTCTCTCTACTTGCACTTCTCTCCCTTGGCCACATCTTCTCACTCCTTCTGTTAACCACACCACTCCGGCTACTTCTTGGATCATGTAGTTCATCATCGTAACTATCTTCTTCATTATCAGATACTGGTTCAGGATCCGGACGACTTACAGGTATTTGAACTTTCTTCTTCCTTCTAATTGTCTGCAAGTAAAAAAGGTTACAACATAAGCTGACTGATTTTCATATATGTACGTTCAGTTCCAAAGAGAAGGGAACATTACATGTCTCTTGTCCCATATTAATTATGAACCAGCGAGAAACAATACACAAATAACTACAACAAATTGCTACGGAATACATTTCCATTAAGGCTATGTTTTCTGCTCTCCTGATAAACAGATCTGGTTAAGCACAAATTAGAAAAAGTGGGCCTAAAAACCTCTGTATTTACTTCACACAGAAAGCTCTTCCTGGTGTAATAATCACAAGCTTACAGGGAAACTAACAACTGCTGGTGGTTTGAATAAAAAGGACAGCACTGTATTCTAATGCCATCAACTATACTCTAGGTGCTACCAAAACTACAGCAAACTTTCAAGTCTAACTTGATTCCTTAAAAAATTTTAGAAGGCACACAATTGCCCTAGACCTCTAAGAGGTAAGTTTTTTCTATAGCGACGCTAACATTCAACAAAATGTTGGAGTTAATGAACTCAGCTGTACTTTACCAACACAAATTGCTTTCAGTCTCTGGATCTCTCTAATTTGCACTTGCCGTCTAGGTGCAAATTCTTCCCTCTGGCATTCTTTTCTCAATGACTCTGGTAACTGGCTCTGTACTGTCTATCCGCTTATTTCCTTCATTCTCTGCAAGCTGAAGCTCTCCATGTATTATACCTGCTGATGAAGTGGCCCTGTAATCCGTGGACTACACTTTGCCTTCTCACAATAGTGCACATTTGACCTCACTGTAGTTTTGCAAGATCTTCTTGTGTATTACTCCTTGTCTTCTACTTCTGACACCTTGATCTGCCGAAACTTTTCATTATCTTATTTCCAATTCCTTCATCCTCTCTTATTCTTCATTCATTAGTTCCATCTTGGTTTCACTTGCATTCCCCACCAAGTTCGCACAAGACATCCTACTGCCATATTTAAATGACTTTCTATTGACCCCTCAAATCATCTGCCATGACAAACTCCAGTCCTGTGTTACCTTCCCTTCCACACTTTGCTGATTAGGCCCTCTATAAATTCATTTTATAGAAGTCTTGCTTTTGTTCACCAACCCTTTTATCTACATCTTGTTGCCTCTCAATTAAATTTGCTAATGCAGGTATTTCACAACCATTCTTCAAGATCCAAGTCACTCAGCCTGCTTTAAGAAGATCAGTGCCATTTTACCCCCACTCCCCTCCTAAATTTTTTCAGTATCTCATTTATTTGATCACCTTCCTGGATGAATGAAACCCTTGTATCTACACTCTCATTCTTATCCCTGCCTACCTCTAAGACTTTTTTCTTCAACTGCCATACTCCAGGTTACCCGCAACTTCAATCTTTTATTTACCTAAAATCTATCCTCTGCCTACTAAGCTCCCAATTAATCTTCTATTTCTCTGTCTTGCTATTCACCTGCATATTAGCATCTTATCTCTTCTTCAAAGGGCTGCTCGAGAAGCAGCAGAGGCCAGCACATGTGAAAAGGACAGCCAATGCCCTGTTAGGAACTGAAAGAGAAAGGCTGCCCTTCCCATCTTGGGGCAACCACAGCTGAGGTCCTTATCAGGTAACATCTTCTGTGAAGCATTCCTAATGTTAGCTGCCTGCTTTTACATCTCACCTCTAACATACTGTAGTGGAAGCAACACATTACAGTGGAACAACACCTGGTATTAGTATTTTAATCTTCAGTTCCTCCCTAGTAATAAAGAAAAACAAAGTTATCAGATGAGCACTCAAGGCTTTCCCTATCATTCCTGTAATAGAGTGCCACCTCTTTGGGATTCTACTGTACCTGACCTATCAACCTTAGATGATGTTCATTATATGGTTATCAGTATGTATACCTATCCAGCCCACTAACTTTCCAGTTCCTTGAGACATTCCTTACTATGCATTTAACTGTACATATAATACAATGCTCGTATCTAGTAGGTGCTTACCTTAATGAAAGGTATCCAGTCCTATTATGATTCTCTACTTACGAGTAAATAGTTATAAACAAACATGAATAATATTTAGTAGGTATGATAACTATGCTTCATTTTAAGACTGAAAAATTGGAAATAAAAATATTTAGGGAAAAAAATTTCTACTTCAAAACAGTTCAGCTTAACTGTAGACTCAAATGTAAAATAAACAAAATGACATCATGTAATACAAAAGAGAGGCTTCTGCAACTAAAAGGCTTTTGGAAACATGACACCAAGGCAGAACCAATGAAGTGAAAGTCTCACAGACATGACAAAATAAAAATTAAAACTTCAATGTTATAACAAAACGATACAAAAATAACAAACACAACTTATATTCACAAAAGCAAGAGGATAACAACATATGAGGTATGTATGACAAAAGGCTAATAATCTGACTACATAAAACACTCTAGTAATGATCATCACCATCATATAAATGTAAGGGACATGAACAGGTAAATGAAAAAACAAATGGGGCGTAAATACACCAAGAGAGGTTCAAATCCACTTGTGATTTAAAATGTTTCATCTGAAACACCTGTTTAGTTTATCAGCTCAGCAAAGATTCAGACATGCTGAAAACTGAACTCTCAATAGCCTACTGATTTTCTGAAGGACAAACTGGCAATACATATATCAAAAGTCATTCAGGCCCTTTGACTCTGAAAAACCACTCTTAGAAAATTATTCTTAAAAATTAAAGAAATAGGTAGCAATATAATGATTTTCGCAGTTGAATTAAAAAAAAAATGCTTGTAGACTGGACACGGAAATGTCCATAAATGAGTGGGCTGGTTACATACATGTGCATGTGAAATGCTGCATGGCCATGTGGATACATACAGTCATGCACCACATAAAACAACAGACAACAAATACTACAGAGGTCCCATAATATTACAACGGAGCTAAAAAACTCCTATCACCTAGAGATGCATAGGGTCATAATGTCGTGGGTACACTGCAGTACTCATGTGTTTGTGGAGATGCTGGTGAAATAAACCTAATATGCTGCCAATGGAATAAAAGTGTAACAGATACAATTATGTACAGAATATAATACTTGATAATGATGTTACTGGTTTATATATTTGCTATGCTGTACTTTTTATCATTATTCCAGTGTGTGTTCCTTTTTTTTTTTTTTTTTTTTAAGTTAACTGAGAAAACAGCCTCAGGCAGGTCCTTCAGGAGGTGTTCCACAAGAAGGCATTACTGTCATAGGAAATGACAGCTCCAAGCATGTTACTGCCCCTGAAGACCTCCCACTAGGACAAGCTGTGGAGGTGGAAGACAGTGATTCTGATGATCCTGACCCTGGGTGGGCCTTGGCTAATATGTGTGGTTGTATCTTTTTACTAAAAAAGTTTAAAAAGTAAAAAATAGAAAAATTTAGGCCAGGCGTGGTGGCTCACGCCTGTAATCCCAGAACTTTGGGAGGCCAAGGCAGGCAGATCACTCAAGGTCAGGAGTTCGATACCAGCCTAGCTATCATGGCAAAACCCTGTCTCTACTAAAAACACAAAAATTAGCCAGACATGGTAGCGGGCGCCTGTAATCCCAAGGCTGAGACACAAGAATCACTTGAGCCAGGGAGGCAGAGGTTACAGTGAGCCAAGATCATGCTACCGCACTCTAGCCTGGGCAAAAGAGTGAAACTGTCTTAAAAAAAACAAAAAATTTTAAATAGAAAAAGGTATTTGTGTATAGCTGTACAACGTGTTTGTGTTTTAAGTGTTATTACAAGAGTAAAGAAGTTAAAAAGTTTATAGGTTAAAAAAGTTTCAGTAAGCTAAGGTTAATTATTGAAGAAAGAAGACTTTTAAATAAATTTAATAAATTTATAAAATATTAAATAAATTAAAAATATTTAAATCTTAAAAATAAACTCAGTGCAGCCTAAATGTACAGTGTTTCTAAAGTCTACAGTAGTGTGTGGCACTGCCCTGGCCTTCACATTCACTCACCACTTACTCACTGACTCACTCAGAGCAACTTCTAATCCTGCAGGCTCCACTCACAGTAAGTGTCCTATACAGGCATATAATTTTTTATTTGTTATGTATTTTTACTGTACTTTTTCCATGTTTAGACGTACATACTTATCACTGTTTCACAAATGCCTACAGTATTCAGTACAGTAACGTTGTATGGGGTTTATAGCCAAGGAGCAATCCGCTATACCATATAGCTTAAGTGTGGTAGGCTATACCTTTCAGGTTTGTGTAAGTACACTCTGATGTTTGCACAATAATGAAATCATGTAATGATGCATTTCTCAAGACCTATCCCCATCATTAAGCAACACATAACTGTTCTGAAATGCTCACAGAGCTTTCTGCTAGGAAGGTGTTTTTGTCTCTTCATCCATTTCTAACGCTTTATTAGTATGTTCAGAATTTTAGTAAAATTATACAGGCTCATTGTGTTATAAACAATAACTATTTCCAGATTCCTTTCATCTATTGCTAAACAAAATTAAGCATACTTACGGTAGTTCTATCACCAAGGAGTTCTAACATTTTAATTCAATGGGAAAGAACTCATGTACTGAGCATAATGCCTAAAGGGCTCTCAGTTTATGAAAAGTTAATCCCATCAACAAACCACCCCGTAATGTAGGAGGCACGGGAGAGAAGAGAGAGATCAGTAGAACAGAGAGTAGGGAAGAGAATCTGGTAGTTCACAATTGGGGAAAATAAACACCACATATATAATGACCGCATATATAAACATCACATATATAATGGCTCTGGTTATATCTGGGGATGAGGTTTAAAAAAGCATCTTATAATCAAAGGCCACACTCTCAGACATGGGAGTTTTATTCTAAGAGTCGTAAGGCAATGAAAGCTTCAATGTAAATTAATGACATGATTGAAACTGTCAAAATGCAAAAATCAACAACCGCTGCTTTTTTTATTAAAACACCTTTCTGCCGAAAGCCCCCACAGCCTCTACCCACAGAGCAAAAACACCTTTCCAACTGACAGAGCTGTGAGCAGCCCCCAAATCCTTCTCCTTACATGCTCGGCCAAGAATGTGCTATTTCAAATACATTACTGATTTCAGACCTAACATGATTTCCATGCGGAAAAGTCTTGAGTACAGAAATACAACCTTCTCAGATATATTATCAGTGTAGGCTACGTGTGCCAAATATGTTGCATGGAAAAACAAAACAGCTCAAGATCACAGAGGAATGGAGGGCTCAAAAATTTGGAAGTATGGGTGAAGCTCACCACACCTCAGATACAAGGGACAAAAAACAAGTTTCCTAAGGTGCTGGCCTTGGAATGTGCAGCGAGCCACCTGAAGAACACTCTGCAGAATAACGATGGTGCTCAGGATTAGCAGCTAAAGCAAGAAACTGAAGCTCATTCAACTGATCAAACCCAACAAAACTATTAGCAGTTTACTGTTTTAAAACCAAAAAAATCAGCAATTTGCTTCTGTAAACAGTGCAACCTCATGTTATAAAAACTGGTTAAAAACTGTCATCCACTAGGCAGTCTGTTGCAATTTTAAAGTAACACTACAGTTGTAAAACTATGGACTACAATGAGATTGTCAAAACACACAAAATAGAAGATGTCTGTTCTGTGGAACAATGCCATAACCAAATACTGGTCCTACTGCAATATGAGAGAACTCTCATCTCACCAGCAATGATGAGATAAGCCACACATACAGCAAGGCAGCCTACACAGGGCAGAAGGACAGAGCAAGTGATGGGTGCAGTCTCAGGGAATACCCTTTCCAGCTTTTAGCACTGCTCCCAGACATCAAAACTCAAAGCAGGCCTCCCTTCACCCACCCTTATCCTTTCCATCAGGTACGCTGTGGTTCTGAGCATCTGCTGGGAGGCAGAGACGTTCTCAAAGGACAAAGCAGGGCACATCATCCAGCCTCTTCAGCTTTCTACACCTGAGCTGAGGCTTCGAGGCTACCTTCATCAGTCCTTTCAGAGGCAGGATGGGATGAAAACAGGAGAGGAGGCTGAGCGTGGTGCCTCACCTGAGGATGGTGGCTCACCTGAGGTGCAGGGCCTGTAATCCCAGAACTTTCGGGGACTGAGGCAGGCAGATCACCTCAGGTCGGGACTTCTGAGACCAGCCTGACCAACATGGAAAAACCCCGTCTCTATTAAATATACTAAATTAGCTGAGCGTGGTGGTGCATGCCTGTAATCCTGGCTACTTGGGAGGCTGAGGCAGGAGAATCACTTGCAGCCAGGAGGCAGAGGTTGCGATAAGCCAAGATCGCGCCATTGCACTACAGACTAGGCAACAAGAGTGATACTCTATCTCAAAAACAAACAAACAAAACCACGGAGGAACAAAGCGGATGAAGTGGCTCCTGTGGTCCTCAAAGTGTGAATATCATGTTAAGTAAGACTTTTGGCTGGGCATGGTCATGGTAGCTAATATGCCTGTAATCCCAGCACTTTGGGAGGCCAAGGCAGGCAGATCACTTTAAGTCAGGAGTTCGAGACCAGCCTGGCCAACATGGCAAAACCCCATCGCTATTAAAAATACAAAAGTTAGCTGGGCGTGGTGGCACATGTCTGTGTTCCCAGCTACTTGGGAGGTTGAGGCCCAAGAACTGCTTGAACCCAGGAGGCAGAGGTTGCACTGAGCCAAGATCGTGCCACTGCACTGCAGCCTGAGTGACAGAGGGAGACTATGTCTCAAAAAAATAAATAAGACTTTTACATTAAATCTACTGTGCTACATTCTCCAAGTTTTAACTGTGATTTGAGGCCAGTCATCAAGAGTTAACTGAATTTCTTTTCCCTTAATAAAAAGTAGACTTCTCAGAGAAATATGAAATAAAGACTCTAGCTATACAGTAAAAAAGTAACATGGAATGTACTCTGAACAACGCTACAAAAAACAATCTCAGATCTTCTCTCTCCTCAAACTATCAGAGTAATAAGGAAAGTAGATGCTGACAAACGTGTTCAAGCAACAATGCAAAACTTGCCCAGTAAACTAATCTTATACCAGAAAATAGGGCCATATATTTCAAACTAACTACATACCAAGATCCAATCTAACTTCAGTACAGTCATGCGTCACTTGACAATGGGGATATGAGAAGTGAATTGTTAGGCAATTCTGTCTTTGTGCAAACATCGCAGAATGTATCTTCCCAAACCCAGATGGTACAGCCTACTACACACACATCTAGGCTACATGGGATAGGCTACTGCTCCTAGGTTACAAGCCTGTACAGCATGTTACTGTACTGAATACTACAGGCGACTGTAACACAATGGTAAATATGTGTGTATCTAAACACGTAAATACAGTACTATAATCTTACGGAACCACTGTCGAATGTGCGGTCTGTTGTCGACCAAAACACTGTCATGCAGCATGTGACTGTAGAGGAAAAGAGGAAGAAACATTAAGCCAGAAAGAGGTAACTAGTCAATGGTCTCCTTTTCTTTTTAAACTGAAAAAAATCCTGGTATCTAAACTTTGAGAAATACACATACCAGTGACAAACCACCAGTTTTAGAAGAAACACTCAAGTGTGAACAACTAACTTTGGAACTACTGTTTCCATTTTCATTTTCTTAAATAGGGAGAGCAAATTCAAATACCAGAAATATACCAACAATACAGTTGGGGTGCCTTTACTAAATTAAAACGATACTTACAATTTTTGCATTTTTCCCACTTTTCCTTAGTTGCTGAACAGCAAAAGCATGTTCAACATTATCCATTGAAACTCCGTTAACCATTGCAACTCGGTCATTTTCCCTAGGGAAAAGAGGGCACAAAACAGTATGTGAGAGAAAAACATTTTGGTGAGTTTATGATGATATTTTCAAGACAGGTACTTCTAAAATGTATTCTAATTGTAAGCTAATTAATAATTTATCTTCAGATCAACGATAAAATAATGTCAATCAATTTACTTTCAGATCTCTCCACAGAATGTTTAACAAGTAACTAACAACAGGTCTTTAATTTTTTTTTAAGTCATCAACAAAGTATTTCCCCAAAAGACTGAACAGATATCACAATACATGAAATGATTCTTGGTAGTACAGTTACAGGGCATTAAATGATACTAAGTCATATAGCTGAAAAACTTATTCCCTTTTAAAAAGTAAATTTTTCATAATTTAATTTTCTTTTAATTCTTCTAATTATAGTGTCATTATTTTGGTAGTATATTTTGTGTTTCTCTTTATCTTGCTAATCTTCATATGGCACAAAAAGGGTACAAGACTTGGGGAGAGAGGCTTCGGAAAGCTAGATTCTACCCAAAATGGAATTACAAATTTTCTTTTTCACTATTTTTATAGTTACACATTCTATTTAAAAGTGAGTGAAACTGGCTTTTCATTTAAGGTAGAGATAAAGCTTCCTTTTATTTTCCTTGGAGATAGGGTCTGGCTCTGTCACCCAGGCTGGAGAACAGTGGTGCAACCATGGCTCACTCCAGCCTCAGAATCCTAAGCTCAAGGGATTCTCCAGCCTCCCAAGTAGCTGGGACTGCAGGCACATGCCACCATGCCCAGCTGATTTTTACATTTTTCTGTAGAGATGCAGTCTCACTATGTTGTCCAGGTTGGTATTCAATTCCTGGTCTCAAGTGATCCCTCTGCCTCAGCCTCCCAAAGTGCTAGGATTATAAGAGTCAGCCACCATACCTGGCCAAAGTTTCCTGCTTAAGTAAACATGTTAATTTAAGGAAAAATACATGAACCATGACACAGGTGCTGTGTGAATATGGCAAAATCACTAAGACAGTAGGCCAGTGCCTGAGGACAGGAACACTACTTGTCGCACAGTGCCCATGCTAAGCAGCTCTTACTGTAGCTGTCCTTCAGCTGGTCCTCCTTTCAGCACATCTGAGATCACTATTGACGTTTCCCCACTCTGAAAATGAGGATTATCTCGTCCACCAGATATTGCAATTCCGAATCCAAATCCAGGAGCCTAAAATAAAAATCACAGTAAAATATGGCTATTAAGGACAAAAATGTTTGTTATATCATACTCTACAATCTAGAGAAGTTAAAATACAAAACTTACAATCTTAATACATCCATGATCCATAAAAACTCACTTGCATGGTTGCCTATTAGAACTATCCTTGTACAAGAATGCAAGCGCTAATAACTACTGGACATAACAGAATACTTAAAATTGCCAACTATACACATGTTCTTTAAAAACCAAAGACATTTTAAAATTATTAACACTGAAATCCTGAGTTTTTGATTATCAGCAGAGGCCCTGAGGAGACTGGCAGTGTCCAGTGTAATCATCATTCATACTGGCAACTGATTTAGGAGATGACAGACTTATCCAGCATTTGTCATTTTACATAATAAAATACCAATTGCTTTGAAAATTAAGTATTAGTTATTTCAACAACCTCTGCAAACTTCTAAAAATCTCTGTGGAATATAGTGTCTTGTGCACACTATACAATAGAAGGTGTTCATTAGCCATACTGAACAAACATTGTAAAATTACCTTTTTTAAAAACTAAATTACAATAAGCTACACTGCTGAAAGAGCCTAGAATCTTTGCCACAATGACTCAGGACAGCCCAGCATAAAAAAATTTCAAAATATTTTCCAGTTATTAAAAAATTTCCTAATCTCAAAGAAATCTGTACTATTCTCTAAAAAGGAAACGGAGTACCTAGACTAAAGAGGTATCATACATTTTCTTAAGGCTACAGAATCATTAAGCCAGAAATGTATGTTTTTGTATAAAATCGTACAATTCAAACTGCCCGAGGACAAAGGTAACAGCTTCCTCCCTCAGCTTTCCAGTCCTCAACAGAGGACACTATGTTCACCATGAATAGTGCATACATCACCTTTCCTCCTCCAAAGCCTACAGAGGTAGCAAAAGAAAAAAAAGTCTCTTATTAAAAAAGAATAAATACCAACTATTTCAAGTATCCATCAACTGAAGAATGGATAAATAAAAGGTGGTATATCCATACAATGAAATATTGTATGTAAAACTGATACATAGTATAACATGAATGAACCTTGAAAACATCATGCTAAGGTGAAGACAGTTCACGCAGGTCAATATATTCTACTATTCCATTTACATAAAATGCTCAGAAAGGCAAATCTATAGAGAAAAAAATGCAACTGGTCGTTGTCTAGGGTTACAGGGATTGGGGAGTGATAAGTCAATTGGTGTGAGTTTTTTTTGTTTTTTTTTCTTTTACAATAATGAAAATGTTTTAAAATAGACTCTGATGATGGTCACGCAACTCTGAACATGCATACCTGAATTGTATGGTATGTGAATTATATGGCAATAAAGTGAATACAAAAAGAAGTTAACATGAAAAAAGAAAATAATAACAAACAGGGAAATTTGTGAGTAACTGAACACGATGGCAACCATATGAATCTCTTTATGTATCTTCCCAAAATTTAATCACACAAAAACAGATAAACTACAGTGGTCCTCCCTTATTCTCAGTTTCATATTCTTAGCTTTCAAGTTATCTGAGGCCAACTGCAGTCTGAAAATTTTAAATGGAAAACTCCAGAAATAAACAGCCTGTAAAATTTAAACTGCACACCATTACGAGTAGCGTGATGACATCTTTTGCCATCCTGCTCCATCCCATCTAAGATGTGAATCATCCCTCTGTCCAGTGTCTCCACGCCATAGGGGCTCCTGCTTGTTATAGTCATTCAGTAGCTGTCGCAGTTATGAGATCAACTGTGGAGAGGTAGCACAATGCTTGTGTTCAAGTCACCCTTATTTTACTTAATCATGGCCCCAAAGTGCACTAGTAGTCATGCTGGCAATTTGGATATGCCAAAGAGTTTCCTTTGAGAAGGTGCAAGTCCTCCACTTAATAGAGAGAAAAAAAAATCATATCTTACTAAGATCTACAGGGAGAAGGAATCTTCTACTAGTGAAATCGTGAAGGAGGAAAAAGAAATTCGTGCTAGTTTTGCTGTCATACCTTAAATTGCAAGGGTCTGGCCAGAGTGCACAGTAAGTGCTTATTTCAAATGGAAAAGGCATTAAACTTGTGAGTGGGGCATTAAACTTGTGAGTGGAAGACAGGAACAGAAATGTGCTCCAACTGACAGCAATATTGGGTTTGGTACCATCCGTGAACTCAGGCATCCACTGCGGGAACATATGCCCCATGGTTCAGAGGGGACTACTGTACACAAAACCGTATGCTCATCATAATTCAAAGATAATATTCACATTTCAAAATAAAAGCAGGACTAAAACTTCAAAAATAAACTATTAGAGACAAGTAACTATTAGTACGGCATTAGAAAACATAAAAGGCTACAGAAAAAATTCAAATAAATTTGAAAGCCTAAATGAAACAATTCCTTCAGGAAATACAGATTATCAAAATTGACTCTATTATAAATAAAAAGCTTAAAACGGCCAATTTCTGGAGAAAAAGCAGAAAAATTTATGAGGGAATTATCCCACAAAAAGGCACCAAGCACAAATGATTTCACAGGGGAACTGTGCCAAAACATGCAATATCCAGACAGCCTCAATACAATATATTGTTCCAGAACACTGATATAAAGGAAAGCTTCTAGATTATTTTTATGAAGCAAGTATAATATTGGCAGTGAAACCTGATACTGTCCATAATGACCAATCTCCCAATATTATAGCTCAACATTATTTGATCAGTGCAAAATACAAAATAAAAATAAGCAAACAAAAGCCAACATTACATAAATATTCCATGATAAAGGGATTTATTCTAGGAATGCAAGCTTAGTGTATTAGGAAATCCACTGGTATAATATATCCTATTAATAAATCTAAAGAAAAAAAATTATATGATCATCTCCAAGATTCTGAAAAAGCCTCTGACAAAATCTGACATTCACTGCTGAAGAGAAAAAAAAGTTGGTGAAAATGCACTGTAACAAACCCTGTTGTTGTATGTTGCTTTTTGTTAAAGTACACAAAGAAAATCCAACTTTTCATAAACACGTACAGTGGTTGAAAAAGAGGAGTTACTGGCTGGGTGCTGTGGCTCAATCCTGTAATCCCAGCACTTGGGGAGGCCGAGGCAGTGGGATCACAAGGTCAGGAGATTGATACCATCCTTGCTAACATGGTAAAACCCTGTCTCTACAAAAATTACAAAAAATTAGCCAGGCATGGTGGCGTGCACCTGTAGTCCCAGCTACTTGGAAGGCTGAGGCAAGAGAATTGCTTGAACCTGGGAGGCGGAGGTTTCAGTGAGCCAAGATTGCACCATTGCACTACAGCCTGGGCGACAGAGCAAGACTCTGTCTCAAAAAAAAAAAAAAAAAAAAAAAAAAAGTTACTTTAGTAGACTTTTTATGTAATTACGAATATTCACATTTGATTTTATGCCAAAAACTTAAGAAATGATAGTTTCCTAAAGAAGAGTAATACCGTACAGTTTGAAACCATATCAACCAACTGTCTGTACTGTTGCATGAATATCTACTGGCCTATTTTACACTCTGAATGGGTATTTTATCTGTATATAATTTTATTACAGTATGCCTTAGCCTTTTGGAAAATACTGGTTCCCTGAGTTAGGCAAATCTTCCAAATGATGCCACATTTCACCACATGGTGTATTTTAAAATCATGTGTTAATATCACTATCAAGTTCATCAAAAAAAGTCGTTAAGTACTGAAAAGCAGATAAAAACTTCTCAAATTTTAATTTTTGTTTTAAAAATCAGTTTTCATTGTCAGCAACAAATACTATCAAAAATTGTTCTCCTTGAAGCAGCAAGGTATTCATTCATTTTGGAGAAATATGTTTGTGAAATATTCAAGTTTAGATAACCATACATTCCTTCAAGTAAACAACTGTTCTTTCAAGTCAAAGTGATTTCTGCCTTCCATCCCCAACTCAATAAACAGCTGCAATTCAAATAATCACACAAGCACTTTAGTACAAGACAGAAGTACTTCAGGCACGTTTCCCATCTGCATACCTAGACTACTGAAAATGTATGTACTCAAGGGTTAGAAAGTAGTAAGACGTAATCCTTACTGCTTCAAGTCATTCTTAAATAAAACTGAAATTTTTCTTTTAATCTATGAGTGTGTGACAATGACTATTATTATAAGGTTTGGTGCCGCTGCCTTGATTTGGGCTACAAAGCACACAGTTTTAACCACCATTGTTTCTGAACCTTCACTCAAATAACAACACAGTGAAGAAGATAAGTAATACTTTCATATTGTTATAAAAACACTTTCGCCCTTGAACCTAAAAAAGTTTTCAGGGACCTTCAGGAGTCCACAGACCATACTTTGAAAATGCTGATATTAAGAACTACTTAAACATGAAGGGAGAAAAAATAAAACAAAATACCCCAAAAAACAATGAAACAAGTTACAAAAGATACGAGATGTTAAAACCCGCAAAAAAAAAAAAGCAAATTAAAACCAAAGAACATCAAGAACAGAAAAAGTAAAGCATAACACATTTAAGAAAAGGGAGGCTATAGGGAAACAGGCCATCTACTACTGAAGGGGACACAAATTGCTAGAACTATTCAGGAGAGGAATTTGGCAATAACCTAACAAAACTACAACTGTACTATCTTTTGACAGAGCAAACTAGCTTCTAGAAAGTACCCTGAAGATACACATACCTCTCTCACAATACAAAAATAACAAACGCACATGGTTATTCATTGTAGATTGTTTGTAACTGCAAAATGCTGGAAAAAACCTAAACACCCCAGGTTTAGTAAAGGATTATCCTTAGTCTTTTGGAAAATACTTTTTTTTCTCCTTCAAAGAGGTGCGGACTAACCTTTGAATTTAGTAATTTGAAAAATTACATAATTTTACAGTATGGACTTATATCTTCTTTGGTAATTCTTTTTTTTCTTTTATTTAAAAGTTAAAAACATAAAAAATATCAAAAACAGGAACTTTCAATAAACAAGGCAGGGGATGCAAGCATACATTTAAAAAAATTACTTGTAAGCAAGTAAGTGTGTGGTTCAGGCACCTCGTAGGGCAGGTGTTCCTGCTACATCAGTGCTTACCACAGTTCACTTAAGGAAGCCTGTGATTTCTTACCGGGGCTGCAGATAAGAATCACTTGGGAACAATTTCAAAACTGCTTGCTGATGCACGATCCTCAATCTATACCAATTAAGTAAAAATGGAGGAGAGGAGTTGGCACACTTAAAAAAAAAAAGCTCCCAGGTGATTCTAATGAGCAGCCAGGAACGAGAGCTGCAGCTTTCAATGTTTTCTAAATATAAGATCAGTTCATCAAAAATTTCAAAGAGTTCAACTCTTCCCCACCTTCCCTTCCCTCTACCTTCATAATTGTCTTATTTGGCCCTTTCAACAGATTTCTCACCTCCACTGCACTATAGATATTGGTAGAGCTGTCCCTCTAACACCAAGACCTATTCCAATAGAACCTTGCCCATAAGTACAAATTCCTTAGCATGCAATGCCTTTGAATACAACTCCAACTTGCTACCCAGCACCCCAGACTTTGCTCTAAACCCCCTTAAATACTGATTCCTGCTTAAGCAGATCATGCATTATCAAACTGTATGCTTTAACATCTCCTCTCTGCCTAGGATTTCTTTATCACCTCATCAATCTTGCAAGCTTCAGCTCATCTTTCAAAACCCAGGTTCCATGTCATCGCATTCATAAAACCACCCTTGGCTTTCACAGGTAGAAGTGGCCCATCCCATAACCTGCTGGAGCACATGCACACATTTGTGCTACTTAACACACAGCACTACAAGTAGCCTGGGTTATCAAGGCCCTATTTGGGAGAGAGTCACATATTTAAAATTGAAGGCTAACCTGATTAAGACCAACAAACTTAACCTGCCTTGCTTTTCATCGCTTACTTCTAGTTGATCTATTTTAAAACCCCTACTAGCAAAAGTCACATAGCAAAAACTCCCATGAACTTCCTTACAGATAACTTCCAAATGTGAGTCATTACAGTAACGGCTGCTTAAAGTTATTTTCAGGAACCAGGAGGCAGCTCTTGTCCACTTCAAGCTGATTGAGACCACCGACCCTTGAACTGGACCTATATAAATGCCTGAAGAGAGTTGACCGTTTAATGTCAGAGGGCCAAAACCTCCTTCCTCAAATCATGGAGATACTGCCATTTTTCAAACATGCCTTCTATGAAGAGCTGTATAAGTTGACTACATGTATGCAATCCTAACTAACTCACTTTTCCTTACCACCAATCTCCCTTCCCCATGCCTTGTAGAACCTTGGTACTCTATTTCAAAAACATCCTTAAAATCCCATCTTTGGAGAGGTGGGTTTGAAATTTGTTGTCCCATCTCCTCATTTGGTAGTCTTGTGAGTAAAACCTTTTCTCTTTGACAAAACAAGTCACTGCCGCAACTGGCTTGCTAGTTGAATATATTCATTTATATTTCTCAGCTCAATGCAACCCTGCAGAAGCCTGACACAAAGTGGTTCACCAAGTTAGTGAACCTCAACAAGTATATGATTGATTATTCAATTTAATTTTAATTCCATTTCCCTTTATAGAGACTCTTTTTTTAAACTAGCACTAATTAGCACTAAAAACAGATTTCTGGAAAAATTAGCAGCAATGAGTGTAGGCATGAATGAATCTTCCTGAATAAAAACAGGCAGGTCAACTACATAACAAACCAAGAATCCAAGTGCAACATTTACAACAAAACTAGGGAGACAATGTATCCCCCTTGAAGGGCAAAATGCAACCAGGAGGGGATAAACACCCGGCTATGGAGACTTGCTTAGCATATGAACCAAGTCATATTCTAAAACAAACAGGCAAACAAAATCCATGCCCCACTGCAAAAACAACAACAACAAAAAACCCACCACCAATTACAGGTAAAAATGAGAAAAAGAAAATAATCAGAATCAAACCTTCTACAGCAGCAGTCCTCAACCTTTTTGGCACCAGGGACTGGTTTCTTTGAAGACAATTTTTTTCCCACAGACCGGCAGGTGGAGGGGATGGTTTCAGGAAGATTCAAGCACATTACGTTTGTTGTGTACTTTATTTCTATTATGATTACATTGTAATATATGATGAAATAATCACACAACTTACCACATTGTAGAATCAGTGGGAGCCCTGAGCTAGTTTACCTGCAACTGGATGGTCCCATCTGGGGATGATGGGAGACAGTGACAGATCAACAGGCATTAGATTTTCCTAAGGAGTATGCAACCTAGATCCAGTGCATGCATGGTTCACAACAGGGTTCATACTCCTATGAGAATCTAATGCCACCACTGATCTGACAGGAGATGGCGCTCAAGCAGTAATGCGAGCAATGGAGGGTGGCAGCAAATACATGTGAAGTTTTGCTCACTTGCCTCCTGCTCACCTCTGGCTGTGTGGCTCAGTACAGGCCTATGGCCTGGGGGTTGGGAACCTCTGCTCTACAGAAAATCACTATATAATAGATACTGAGGAGCAAAGTAACATCCTACAGACAATAAAAGTATGCCTGAAAGAATGCTTAAAGGGAGGGGATTAAAACTGTTATTAGCACGAGAAGATACAAGACATGAAAGAATTAGAAAAAGAAATGAAGTGAAAGAATTCAAGACCAAATCTGAAATTTTAAAAACTCATTTTAGATAGGAATATAAGACCAAAAAATATCTTAAGAAAAAACAAATCAACCTAACATCCTAACATTAAATCAACAACACATACAACATTAACAACCTAACATCACAACAAAAAGAACTATAGGAACAAGAACAAACCAACTCCAAAGCTAGCTGAAGATAAGAAATAACAAAAATCAGAGCTGAACTGAAGGAGCCAGACACAAAAAGCCATCCAAAAGACCAATGAATCCAGGAATTGTATTTCTGAAAAAAAAATCAGTAAGATAAACTATTAGCTAGACTAATAAAGAAGATGGAAGATCCAAATAAACACAATCAGGACAAAGGGGATAATACCACTGACCCCACTGCAATACAAGTAACCATCAAAGAATACTACGAACACCTCCATGCACACAAACTAGAAAATCTAGAAACGGATAAATTCCTAGACAAATACACCCTCCTAAGACTGAACCAGGAAGAAACTGAATCCCTGAACATACCAGTGACAAGTACCAAAATTGAATCAGTAGTTAAATAGCCTACTGACTAAAAAAAGCCTGGGACCAAATGAATTAACAGCTGAATTCTACATGTACAAACAAGAGCTAGAACAATTCCTACTGAAACTATTCCAAAAATTAGAGGAACACCACCCCAACTCATTCTACGAGGCCAGGATTATCCTAATACCAAAACCTGGCAAGAACACCACAAAAAAAGAATACTTCAGGCAAATATCTTTGATAAATATTGATGCAAAAATCCTCAACAAAATACTAGCAAGCTGAATCCAACAGCATATCAAAAAGCTAATCCACCACAATCAAGTGGGCTTTATCCCTGGGGTGCAAGACTGGTTCAACATATGCAAATCATTAAATGTGATTCATTACATAAACAGAACTAAAGACAAAAACCACATGATTATCTCAATAAATGCAGAAAAGGCCTTCAATAAACTTCCACATCCCTTCACGTTAAGAACTCTCAATAAACTAGGCATTGAAATTGAAGGAACACACCTCAAAATAATAGGAGCTGTATATGACAAACCCACAACCAACATCATACTGAATGGGCAAAAGCTGGAAGCATTCACCTTGAGAACCAGCTCAAGATAAGGATGCCCTCTCTTATCACTCCTATTCAACATAGTATTGGAAGTCCTAGCCAGAGCAATCAGGCAAGAGAAAGAAAGAAAGACAAGGCATCCAAATAAGAGAGGAAGTTAAACCATCCCTGTTTGCAGATGACATGATTCTATATCTAGAAGGCCCCACAGTCTTAGTGCAAAAGCTTTTTAAGCTGATAAACAACTTCAACAAAGTTTCAGGATACAAAATCAATATACAAAAACCACTAGCATTATTATACACCAACAGCCAAGAGCCAAATCAGGAATGCAATTCATATGAAACCAAAAAAGAGCTCGAATAGACAAGACAATCCTAAGCAAAAAGAACAAAGCTGGAGGTATTACGTTACCCAACTTCAAACTAAACTACAGGACTACAGTAACCAAACAGCATGGTACTAGAATAAAAACAGACACACAGATAAACAGAACATAACAGGGAGCCCAGAAGTAAGGCCACACACCCATGACCATCTGATCTTCAACAAAGCTGACAAAAACAAGCAATGGGGAAAGGACTCCTTATTCAATAAATGGTGCTGGTATAACTGGGAGCCACATGCAGAAGATTGAAACTGGAACCCTTCCTTATACCATACATAGAAATCAACTCAAGATGGATTAAAGACATCAATGTAAAACCCAAAACTATAAAAACCCTGGAAGACAACCCAGGCAATACCATTCTGGATACAGGAACTGGCAAAGATTTCATGACAAAGATGCCAAAACCAATTGTAACAAAAGCAAAAATTGGCAAATGGAATCTAATTCAACTAAAGAGATTCTGCACAGCAAAAGAAACCATCAAAATAGTAAACCAACAACCCACAGAATATGAGGAAACATCTGCAAACTATGCAAAGGTCTAATACCCAGTATCTATACATAATTTTACAAGAAAAAAACCACCTCATTAGAAAGTGGGCAAAAGACATGTACAGACACTTTTCAAAAGAAAACATATGTCGCCAACAATCTTACGAAAAAATGCTCAACATCAGTAATCACCGGACAAATGCAAATCAAAACCACAATGAGCAGCTGAGCACAGTGGCTCATGCCTGTAATCCCAGCACTTTGGGAGGCTGAGGCAGGTGGATTACCTGAGGTCAGGAGTTCGAGGCCAGCCTGACTAATACGGTGAAACTACGTCTCTACTAAAAATCTCAGCTACTTGGGAGGCTGAGGCAGGAGAATTGTTTGAACCCAGGAATTGAAGGCTGCAGTGAGATAAGATTGCACCACTGCACTCCAGCCTGGGAAACAAAAGCAAAACGTCGTCTAAAAAAAAAAAAAAAAAAAAAAGCCAGATGAGATATCATCTCATACCTGTCAGAATGGCTAATATTAAAAAGTCAAAAAAATAACAGACGCTGGCAAGGCTGCAGAGAAAAGAGACTGCTTATACACTGTTGGGAAAAGCAGTATGGCAATTCCTCAAAGAACTAAAAAGAGAACTACCATTCGAGCCAGCAATCCCATTACTCAGTATATACCCAAAGTAATAGAAATCATTCTATCATAAAGACACATGCACATGTATGTTCACTGCAGCCCTATTCACAATACCTAAGACATGGAATCAACCTAAATGCCCATCAATGGAAGACTGGATGAAGAAAATGTAGTACAAGTATGCAGCTAGAAAAAAGAACAAGATCCTGTCCTTGCAAGTACATGGGTGGACCTGGAGGCCAGCATCCTTAGCAAACTAACACAGGAACAGAAAACCAAACACAGCATGTTCTCACTTATAAGTGGGAGCTAAACGATGAGAATACATGGACACAGAGGGAATACACTGGAGACTACCAGAGGGTGGAGGGTGGCAGGTGGGAGAGGAGCAGAAAAGGTAACTATTCGGTACTAGGCTTAGTACTAGGTGATGAAATAATCTGTAAATCAAACCCCCATGACGCAAGTTTACCTACGTAACAAACGTGCACATGTACCCCTAAACCTAAAAGTGTTTAAATAAATATTTTTTTTAAAAATGCAAGAGATTTTATAAAAAGGATTTGAGAGAACATTACAAACACTGCAGACAGGCAAAAGAGACATGATACCTATGAATAGCAGGAGTCCCTAAAGAAGCAAATGAGGGAAGAAAAAAAATTTTTTTAATGGAAAATAAAACAATTTCCTGATATTATCTTTGAAAAAACTGAAAGTACTTACTGAAAGAGTTTACATCATTGTGAATATGTGAGTTATCTGAGAATATCAACTCAGGAGGACTAACACCAAAAATATATTTAAATGACTAAATTTTAAGAAAAAAGAAACAGCGAGTCAATGATTTTATATCCAACAAAACTTATCTTCAAGTACAAAGAACACAGATAACATTGTCTTCATGATCTCATCCTAAGGAATCTAATAAACAGTAACATTCTGACCATCAAAATGACGAGACACATGGATAGGACTGGTGATAAGCATTACATATACACTGTACTTATTTATAATACCGAGATTAACAGCTATATGAATCTAGCTATGGTAAAACCATTTTAATATACGGAGAAATAAATTTTTACTGTTTTCAGTAATCAGAATTCACAGAGGTAGATTACTCTGAGGCAATAATATGCTCTCTGTATTAGACTTACTAAGAGACTATCATGGTACCTTCCCAAGGGATTTTCGAAAGAAAATAAAACGCCATTTTTTCTCATTTATCTTTAATGTAAAAATTGTGCAGGGATAGTTCATTTTAAAAATATGTTTACATGAAAAATGTATAGGATAAATTTTAGCTTCTGGCCATGGAAGAAAGAACATCAAAGACTTACCATATTTCAAACTTTTGAAACCTTAAGCAGCCATGAGCAGCAATAACTTCTATGCTTACATGTCTATGCCTGGCTAGGAAACTGAATTTACGTTAGAACTTGGAAACAGGGTCCTGGAATTTTTTCAGTTATGTGTCTTGTTTTACTGGACACTAGCCATGCCCATTCCTTTATAGTTATGACTGCTTTTGCACTGAATAGTTGCAACAGGGACCTTGTGGTGCACAAAGTCAAGCTAGCCTTTCACAGAAAAGGTCTGCCCACCCATGGGTTAAAGTATTTCTTGGTTCCTTAAAAAAAAAAAAATTCTGAAGATGGTTTCCATTTCAGAAATAATTGCTGAATTTCTTCTCCAAAGATTCCTCTCTGTTCCTACTGAATATGCCCAATTACCTACTTAAGGATTCCACTTGTTGCCTTTTATTTTATTCTCCCATTTTTCCACACCTAACTTGTACAATCAGCTAACTTATAACTTTCCTCACTAAGTCTAATCTTACTTTTCCCCCCTTATTTTTCCATCTAACCTTTCAACATTCAGTGGAACCTGCTCTAGCCATTTGTTTTCACAGTAACCACTGAGATCACAGAATATGTAAACCAGATGGAGTCATAGCAATTGTCTGTTCCAGCTCCCTTCTTACAGATGAAGTCAGAAGGTCTGGGTCCAGTGTGTCTCTATACCACTTGCCAATCATGACCTTATATAAGACCTCCATAGATTTGAGTTCCCTCAGCTGAATAAGAGAGATTTTAATTTTGTCAACTTTAACATACTTTGATTCCACAGGGGTCCCAAGAGATGTTAAAGGCCTGTTCAAAATTAGCTAGTGGTAAGCCCAAACAGATTAGAAGTCAAAAGACTCAAGCGTGCAGATTTTCTACCAACTTGGTAGTTCTCAAAATGTTGTTCAATCTTCTATGACTGTCAGATTGATTTGGTTTTTTGACACTTGTGTTCCCTGGGTAATCAAACTGTGTGTGTCCTCCTGTTTATTCTTACTCTAATTCTTTTCGTTCCGATTCCCAAATTACAGTTTTCATTTCTCATTCCTGTTCCATTTTCCTATTTTCAGCTTCTTATAGAATACCTCCAATTGTCCTTCTTTAAGACTGTCATTTTCTCTATAAAATTATCCTCATGACTGATGTTCTAAACAAACTTTGGCTCCTCCCTTGCCAAATTACCTACCCTTTATTTTATTCACTTCATTGCATGTATAGAGATCCCTTCATGTAGTTAATGTGAATTACTTGAGTTCTTAATTTCAGAAATGATGTTCCATAAACTTTGTTTATTTTTTAGAGACAGGGTCTCACTCTGTTGCCCAGGCTGCATTACAGTGGCGCGATCATAGCTCACTGTAACCTCAAACTCCTGGGTTCAAGAGATCCTCTTACCTCAGCCTCCTGAAGTAACTGGGACTACAGGTGTACACCACCATGCCTGGCTAAGAGTGTGTGTGTGTGTATAAACAGGGTCTCACTATGTTGCCTCTGCTGGTCTTGAACTCCTGGCCTAGAATAATGCTCCCGCCTTGGCCTCCCAAAGCATTGGAATTACAGGGGTGAGCCACTGTGCCAGCCACATTTACAAATTGTAAATTAAACCTGACATATAAATGGAAAGAGCACTATATGCTGAGTCCAAACCTGAGTTCAAGTTCTAGCTCTTAAGGGGCATTTTACTAGACCTTTCTGAGACTCATCTTACTTCATCTGGTTACTAATACCTAATTCACAGACAATAATAACGAAGGATCTGAAAAACTTGTAATGCACTCTGTAAGTGCAAACAATAGCCTTCTACCAGACAAAGGGAGTGTATCATAGATTACATGCTTGCTTCAGCTTAAATATTTATATCTATAAGAGAGCAGTTTGGAGCTGCTTGACAGATAAGTAAAATTCCTTTTATCACTTTACTGATATGTAATTCACGTATCGTAACTTCACTCTTTAAAGTGTATGATTCAATGGTTTTTAGTATGTTCACAGTTGTAACCATCACTGGTTACAGATGGTGCCAGGACAGCTGGTTAACCACATGCAAAATAATGAATTTGGACTCCTACCTCATAACATTTACAAAAATTAAGTTTAAAGAACCATAGGTCTAAGAGCTTAAACTGTAAACCTCTTTGAAGAAAACACAGGAATAAATCTTCATGACCTGGGTTAGGCAATGGTTTATTGAATACGATGTCAAAAGTATAAGCAATAAAAAAGAAAATAGATACATTGGACCCCATCAAAATTTTGTATTATTTTCATCACCCTAAAAAGAAACTCCCTACCCTTTCGCCATCATCTCTCAATTCCTCAGCCTCAGCAACCACTAATATAACTCTCTATTCACCTATACTGAATACTTCATATAAATGGAATCATACAATATATGTTCCTAATTTATGACTGGCATTTTCACTTAGCATAATGTTTTCGAGGTTCATCAATGTTGTGGCATGTATCAGTACTTCATTTCTTTTTATTGCTAAATAATATTCCATTCCATGAATGTATCATAATTTTATATTATTCATCAGCTAACAGCCAGATCTATTATGAATAATGGTGCCATGAACACTCAGGTATAACCTATTATGTACACATTTGGTTTCATTTCTCTTGGAGGTATGCCTATGAGTCGTAGAATTGCTGGGTTACACAATAATTCTATAAGGAATTCTCAAACTGTTTTCATCAGCGGCTGCACCATTTTACGGTCCCATCAGTGATGTACAAAGCTTTTAATTTATCCACATCCTTGCCAACATTTATTGTCTCTGTGATTATAGCCGTCCTAGTGGGTGTGAAGGGGTATTTCATTATGCTTTTTGATATACATTTCCTTGAAGGCTAATGATACTGAACATCTTTTCATGCATTTATTGCACATTCATACATCTTCTTTGAGGAAATACGTATTCAAATCATTTGCTATTTTTCAACTGATTTGTCTTTTTATTGTTCAGTTATAAAAGTTCCTTATATATTTTAGAAACAAATCCCTTATCAGATATATGATTTGCAAGTATATCTTCCCATTCTGTGGAGTATCTTCTCACTTTCTTGATGGTGTCCTTTGAAGCACAAAAGTTTCTAATTTTGACGGGGTCCAATGTATGTTTTCCCTTTTGTTGCTTACACTTTTGATGTCATCCAGGTCATGAACAATTATCCCTGTGTTTTCTTCAAAGAGGTTTAGAGTTTAAGCTTTTATACTTTCACCTTTGGTTCATTTAAACTTAATTTTTGTAGATGTTGTGAGGTAGGGGTTCAAATTCATTATTTTGCATCATGTGGTTAACTAGCTGTCCTGGCACTGTCTGTTAATGACTGTTCTTCCCTCCAGTGCATTGCCTTGGCACCGTTGTCCCAAGTTTAACTTTTATGCAATCACCTCCTGAGTTCACTCACTCACTAGCTCACCCTTAAAATTATCTCCTAACTAGTTTCCTTGCTTTCAAAAGTATATTTTGTATACTTTAGTATATAAATACTCATTTAATCATTTACATAATTCTATTTTAGAAAATGAAAAAGCAAAGTAACAATAAGCAACTCATTCCTGAGGAATCCACTTCATTTCTCAAAGAGTCAGAAAATTGTATTCATTTTCTAAAGGAGAGTATCTGAAAGCTGAAAAGGTGTGGGTGTGCCACAGTAGCAGGAGAGATGAACACAGGACCCTCTGGATGCAGTTACCATCTGAAACTATACACCTACACCAACATGATATGCATTAGACATGTGACTATTAAGCACTTTAAATATGGCTAGTGTTACCTGAAAAGTACTGACGTTGAAAAATGAACAATTTTGTAAGACTCAATTGATCAATTTTTAAACTTACCACATGTTGAAATAATATTTTGTACATACTAAGTTAAATAAGACCTAATATAAAGTTAATTTCACCGTTATTTTACAGTTTTGAATAGCAAGACTAAAAAACTTAAATTTACATATGTGGTTTATATTCTACTGCTGGACACCAGGCAGCACTGGGCAGTGTTGTTGTATACCTCCCAAGAGTGACTTTGTTCGATATGGTTGGTGTCCCGGGGAATTAAATTTTACTGGGCATAACTAGGTACCAAGCATTAAGGGGACAGAAAATTGACTAAGATTTCCAACCCTTGTGAAAGTTATAATGTAGTAGGAGATGGGGTAAACAGCTATCTGAGGTACATATTCACCTGTCACTGAGGACCAGCAGAGAGATCAGAATCCATGAGGAGGCAAATTCTGCCTGTTTGTTTGTTTTTTTTTTTCTGATATAATTGCAGGGTCTAGAACAATGCAACAGTGCTTGGAATACAACGGACAAAAAATACTTAGCCTTTAAGAATAAATAGGGTTTAAATGGTTTCTAGAAATGTAAGTTGAAGGAAGCACCCTCTGGGAATAGAAATGAAAGAAGGAAGCATATTATATATTATTTCAGACAGTAAATAGCAGAAAATATTACGTTTTCATCATTTAAATGGCTTTTTAATAACATTACCGCCTGCTTTCATAAAATTGACTGTCAGATGTCAAAGAATATGGATTTGTCCTTATTTGGCAACAGAGAATATCTATACTCCACATTACTGCCAAAAGAATATAGTTTCAAATTAACCCCTTCACTTACTACCACTGCCAAAAGCACCCTTATTAGCCTAGAGAGAACGAGCTTTCTCATTCCTCTGTGTTTCTTAAAAGTGGGATGCCAGAGGCCATAGCCCTCCATTACAAACTGAAGCCTATTTAAAATACATATTATAGGTCCCAGCCCAAACTGAATCAGAATGTCTGGTGGGCAGGGATTGCCCAGTTGATCCCTCTTTACAGGAAAACCTGGAGAGCCACTGCTCTAATCAGTGGTCGGCACACTGTGGCCCACAGTTGGAACACAGCCACACTCATTTCTTTATCTGTTGTCTACGTTTGCTTCTACGATACAACTGCAGTAGTTTTGACAGAGATTTATGGTCTGCAAGTCCTAAAATATTTCTTTACTATCTGGCTGTTTATATAAATACTTGGCTGACCCTGCTCTAGATAGTCTAAATTTTATTCTGCATCATCTTAGAACACAGAAGGACTGAGGCAATTGAAAATACTGTTCTGTAGCCTCAGAGAAAGAAGTCAATTAAATTATCCTTTGGCATAACTCTCTCAGCTGGCAAGACTTTTTCCTTGTCCAAAGATTTTTAAAATGTTTTTATTTTTAATTATTAAATAACAGTTGTATGTATTTATAGGATACATGTGATACATTCTGATACAAGTATATAATGTGTAATGATTAAATCAGGGTAACCGGGATATCCATAACTTCAAGCATTTACCATTTCTTTGTTGTTAGGAACATTCCAATTTCACTCTTTTGGTTACTTTGAAATACATAATAAATTAGCAATAGTCATCCTATTGTGCTACCAAACACTATTATCTTACTCCTTCTAACTGTATTTTTGCACCCATTAACCAAGTCTTTTCTATCCCCACCACCCATCCCAGTCTCTGGTAGCTATCATTCTACTCTGTCTCCATGAGTTCAATTTTTTTTTTTTTTTTTAGTTCCCACGTGAGTGAGAATATGTGGTACTTGTCTTTCTATACCTGGCTTATTTCACTTGTTTTCTAGTCCCGTTCATGTTGTTGAAAATGATAGGATTTCACTCTTTTTTATGGCTGAATAATATTCCATAGAGCATATTTATATTTCTTTATCTTTTCATCAACTGATGGACACTTATATTGATTCTGTATCTTGGCTATCACAAATAATGCTGCAATAAACATGGTAGTGCAGTTATCTCTCCGATATGCTGATTTCCTTTCTTTTGGACAAATACTCGGCAGTGGAATCACTGGATCATATAGTTGCTCTATTTTTAGTTTTTGAGGAGCCTCCATACTATTTTTCATAGTGACTATACTAGTTTACATTCCTATCAACAACATGTAAGAGTTCTCTTGTCTGCATCTTCACTAGCATTTGTTATTGCCTATCTTTCTAATAAAAGCCATTTTAACTGGGGTGAGATATTTCATTATAGTTTTGATTAGTATTTCTCTGATTAGTGATGTTGACCATTTTTTCATATACCTGTTGGCCATTTACCCGTATGCCTTCTTTTGAGAAATGTCTATTCAGCTCTTGTGCTTTAAGATCTTTTGCCCATTTTTAAATTGGATTTCTATCTCCTATCGAGTTGTTTTAGCTCCTTATAAATTCTGGTTATTAACCCTTGTCAGATGGTAGTTTGCCAATATTTTCTCCCATTCTGTGGGTTTTTTCATTTTATTGACTGTTTGTTGAGCAGCTGCTTTGAGCTTGACATGATCCCACTGTCCATTTTGCTTTGGTTGCCTGTACTTTGGAGGTCTCACTCAAGAAACCTGAGCCCAAACCAATGACCTTCAGTGTTTCCCAATGCTTTCTTCTAGTAGTTTCATAACTTCTATTGTTTAATCTATTTTGATTTGTTTTGGTATATGGAAAGAGATAGCTTCAGGTTCATTCTCCTGGATGTGGATGACCAGTTTTCCCAACACCATTTATTGCAGACTGTCCTTTCCCCAATGTTCTTGGTGACTTTGTTGAAAATGAGTTGACTGTAAATGTGTGGATTTATTTCTGGGCTATTTTGTTCCATTGGTCTATGCATCTGTTTTTATGCCAGCACCATGCTACAGCTCTGGCGTATAATTTGAAGTCACATAATATATGCAATGTGATTCCTTCAGTTTTGTTTTGTTTTTTTTTGCCTAGGATTGCTTTGGCTACTCTGGGTCTTTATGGTTCCACAGAAATTTCAGGATTGTTTTTCCAAACCCAAAACATTCCTTTGTGAAGAATGTCACTGGTGTTTTGACAGGGGTTGCACTGAATCTGTAAACTCCTTTGGGTAGTGTGGACATTTTAACAATACTGATTCCAACAATACCAAATTCATGACTATGGAGTATCTTTCCATTTTTTTCATGTCCTCTTTAATATCTTTCATCAGTGTTTTTTAGTTTTCATTGTAGGAATCCTTCACTTCTTTGGTTAAGTTTATTCCTAGATATTTTATTTTATTTGTAGCTATTGTAAACAAGATTATTTTCTTGGTTTATTTTCCAATTGTTTGCTCTTGGCATACAGAAATACTGATTTTTATATATTGATTTTGTGCCCTGCGATTTTAACTAAACCTCACTTCTAACAGTTTTCTGGTACAGAGTCCTTAGTTTTTTCTAAATTTAAGATCCTACTGTCTGTAAACAAGGATAATCCAACTTTTTCCTTTCCAATTTGGATGCCTTTTCTTTCTTTTTCCTGTTTAATTGCTCTGGCTAGGACTTCCAGTACCCCATTGAAGAAAGGTGGTGAAAGTGGGCATCCTTGCCTTGTTCCAGATCTTACGGGAGAGGCTTTCAGATTTCCCCCCATGATACATAGCTGTGGGTTTATCTGTCTATGACTTTTATTGTGCTGAGGCATGTTCCTTCTACATCCAGTTGAGTTTTTATCATGAAGAGATGCTGAATTTTGTTGAATGCTTTTTTGGCATCTATAGAAATGGGCATATGGTTTTTGTCCTTCATTCTTTTTATGTAATGTACCGCACTTGCAGATTTGAATATGTATTAGGTCGTTCACACACTGCTATAAAGAAATACCTGAGACTGAGTAATTCATTTTAAAAAAGAGGTTTCACTGGTTCACGATCCTTGAGACTGTACAGCAAGCATGACAGCATCTGTTTGGCTTCTGGGGAGGTCTCAGGACACACATAATCAGGGCAGAAGGCAAAGAGGGAACAAACACATCACATGCGGGGGGGGGGGGGGGGGGCGGGTTTAAAAAACCAGATCTGGCGTGAACGCACACACAATAAAGTAGCAAGGGGAGATGGTGCTAAATCATTCATGGGAACTCCACTCCCATGATCCAATCACCTCCCACTAGGCCCCTCCTCCAACATTGGGGATTACAATTCAACATGAGATTTGGGCAGGGGCACAGACACAAACCACATCAGAATATGTTGAGCCATCCTTGCACCCCTGGGATGAATCCCACTTGATTACAATGAATGATCTTTTAAATAGGTAGTTGAATTTGGTTTGAGGATTTTGCATCTCTATTCAAAGATATTGGCCTATAGTGTGTGTGTCTGTGTGCATGTGCACGTGCGTGTGTCTTTGTCTGGTTTTGGTACTACAGAAATACTGGCCTTGTAGAGTGACTTTGGAAGTTATTCTCTAAACTTTTTGGAATAGTTTGAGTAGGACTGATACAGTTCTTCTTCAAATGTTGGCTAGAATTCAGCAGTAAAGGCATCAGGTCCTGGGCTTTTCTATCATGGGAGATATTTTATTACTGCTTGTGCCAAAAAGATTTTTTCTTTTTTTGAGATGGAGTTTTGCTCTTGTTGCCCAGGCTGGAGTGCAGTGGCCTGATCTCAGCTCACCACAACCTCCACCCACCTCCCGGGTTAAAGCAATTCTCCTGCCTTAGCCTCCTGAGTAGCTGGGATTACAGGTATGCGCCACCATGCCTGGCTAACTTTTATATTCTTAGTAGAGACGGGGTTTCACCATGTTGCCCAGGCTGGTCTCAAACTCCTGACCTCATGTGATCTGCCCACCTCAGCCTCCCAAAGTGCTAGGATTACAGGTGTGAGCCACGGCGTCCCGCCGAAAAGATTTTTTTTTTTTGAACCTTCAAAAAAAAAACAAAAACCAAAAAACCATTCCTGGAGGGATGGCTGCTAGTGAAGACTTCAATTGTCATAGTCTCTCTGTGATGAGGCTCAGAAGCAATCCAGCTGTTTTCCTAGTGCAACGGCTAGCATATTTAACAACCAAACAATTGTGAGTCATATACCTCTCTTATCTCTATATATCTTCTTGATGACATTTTCTGGGCTGCCCTCCTGCTGAGGCAGGAGAATCACTTCAATCCCAGAGGTTGCAGTGAGCCGACATCACGCCCCTGCACTCCAGCCTCGGTGACAGAGCAAGACTCTGTCTCAAAAAAAAAAAAAAAAGAAAGAAAGAAAGAGAGAAAGAAAGAAAGATACAAACTAAAAAAAAAAACCAAAAACACAAAAACAAAACAAACCCTAAGAAGGAAGAAATACATAACCTATATATTCCTATATAAAATTAAACTGAATTTGTAATTAAAATCCTCACAAAGAAAACTCCAGCATCAGGTGACTCTAGTAGTGAATTCTAACAAACATTTAAGAAAAAAATAAAATCGGTTGTACATGAACTCTACCAGAAACCACAAAAGGAAGGAACACTTCCCAACTCCTTGTTTTGAGGTGCAGCAGCTTTTCTATGGTACCAAAACCAGATATAAACAATATGTAAAAAAAAAAAAAAAAAAAAAAAAAAAAAAGTAATGACCAATAAAACAATTATTCTCACAAAACATCAGCAAGTCAATCCAGCAATACCTAAAATGGATAACATTTGACAATCAAGTAGAATTTATATCAGGAATGCAAGGCTGTTCAACAAACAGCAAGAAATCCACCGTATCAACAGATTAAGAAGAAAACCCATATAAGCCCAGTCTCACATGCAAAAAATAGCACTGACAAAATTCAACACTCATTCATGATTAAAAACAACAACCTCTAAGAAAACTAAGATAAAAGGAACTTCCTCAACCTAATAATGGCAAAACAGAAATACAAGAGAACTTCCTTAACCTGATAAAGGGCATCAACCAAAAAAACACTTAATGGTCAAAGACAGAATGTTTTTACCCAATATTAGGAGTAAGGCAAGTATACCTGCTCACCATTCCTAATCAACAACATTCTGAAAGTTCAAGCTAGTATGATAAGGCAAAAAAAAGAAATAAAGAGCATTTGACAGGAGGGAATAAAACTGCCTCTATACACAGATGACGTGACTGCCTATACACAGGACAACACCAACGAATCTACACAAGAAAGTTCCTACAACTAGTAAGTTTAAGATTGAAAAGTTGCTATTAAAATAAAAACCCAAACTATATTTCTACATAGTAACAAGGAATTGAAATAAAATTGAAACAAAAATTGAAATAAAAAAAAAACACTATTTACAACAGCATCAAGAAACATGAGATATTTAACTATAAACCTAACAAAATGTGTGCAGGATCTATTTGCCAAAAACTACACACAATACATTAAAAAATAAAACAATGGGAAGACAACATTACATTCACAGTTTGAAATATTCAATATTGTTAAGATGTTAATTCTCCCCAAATTGATTTGTAGATTCAAATGCAATCACAATAAAAATCCCAGCAGGTTTTGTTTTCTTTGTGGGGAGGGAAATAAAAGTTGACAAAATTATTCTAAAATATATAGAAAGGCAAAGGAGCTAGAATAGCCAAAATAATTTTTTAAAAATCTGGAGGATTTATACTACCTGATTTCTACATTTAATATAAAGCTACAGTCATCAACGCAGAAGTAACTGGTAAAAAGACAGACACACAGATCAACAGACCAGACAAGAAAGTCCAAAAATACATGGTCAATTGATTTTTGACAAAGGGAGAAAGGCAATTAAATGGTAAAAGTATAATCTTTCCAACAAAATGCTTCTTCAAAATAAATATTGAACATCTGTATCAAAAGAAATTCTCTCTGCCTCTATCTCACTGCACGAACAGAATTTAACTGAAATAAAACTTCTAAAAAAAAACCAGGAAAAACTCTTTTTGACTTTGAGTTTGGCAAAGATTTGAGATAAAAAAGCCAAAAGTATGCAAAAATTAACAAATTGAACTTTATCAACAATTTTTTTTCTTTCATTTTGAAATGGAGTCTTACTCTGTTGCCCAGGCTGGAGTGCAGTAGCACGATCTCAGGTCACTGCAACCTCTGCCTCCCAGGCTCAAGCGATTCTCCTATCTCAGCCTCTCAGTAGCTGAGACTACAGGTGCGTGCCACCACTCCCGGTTAATTTCCGTATTTTTAGTAGAGACAGGGTTTCACCATGATGGCCAGGCTGGTCTCAAATTCCTGGCCTCAAGTGATCTGACTGCCTCGGCCTCCCAAAGTGTTGGGATTACAGGTGTGAGTCACTGTACCCAGCCAGGGCTTTATCAAAACTTAAAGCATGTACTGCAAAAGACACTGTCTTTAACAGAAAGAAAAGGCAAACCACAGAACGGGAAAAAATATTTACCAAATAATACCTCATTAAGAACCTGTATCCTGAATATATAAAAAAATCTCTCAAAACTCAGTAACTTCTGTGCACCGAAAAGAGTAATCACAGAGTAAAAAGGCAATCCATGGAATGAGAAAAAATATATGTAAATCACGTATTTAATAACTGGTTAATATCCAAAATATATAAAGACTACTGCAACTCAACAACTAAAAAACTAGCAATGTAGGGCTTAAAAATGGGCAACAGACTTGAATATGTGAAGCCTATGTTATATTTTGCCACAATTTCCCAATAATAAGAAAAAGAATTCAATTAAAAATGTATTTGAATACATTTTACCAAAGATATATGGATGATAAATAAGCACATCAGGAGATTATTAGTCTTTAGAGATAAGCAAACTAAAACCACAGTGTGATACTAGTAGGCACCTATTATACTGGCAATTTTTTTTTTTTTTTTTTTGAGACAGAGTCTTGCTCTGTTGCCCAGGTTCTGGAGTGCAATGGCACAATCCCGGTTCACTGCAGCCTCCATATCCTGGGTTCAAGCAATTTTCCTGCCTCGCCTCCCAAGTAGCTGGAATTACAGGTGCCCACCACCACACCTGGCTAATTTTTTTTAATTTTTAGTAGAGACGGGGTTTCGCCATGTTGGCCATGCTGGCTCAAACTCCCTACCCTCAGGTGATCCACCAGCCTCGGCCTCCCAAAGTGTTTGGATTACAGGTGTGAGCCACTGAGCCCAGCCTTTTTTTTTTTTTTTTTTTAAATCTGACAGTACGGATTGAGTATCCTTTACCTGAAATGCTTGGGACCAGAAGTGTTTCAGATTTCCAGAGTTTTGGATTTGGGAAAGTCTGCATTATACTTACCGGTTGGGCATCCTTAATCTAAAAATCCAAAATCCAAAATGTTCCAATGAGCATTTCCTTTAAACATGACGTTATCACTCAAAAAGTTTTGATTTTTGGCACATTTTAGATTTCAGATTTGGGATGCTCAACCCATATCAAGTACTGATGAGGATATAGAACAACTGGAGCTCTTATACACTGCCAGTGGTGGTGCCAGATGGTACAGACAGTTTGAGAATTTCTTTAAAACTTACAATTGCCATGGGACCCACAGCAGGTCTTTTCCTAAGTATTAACCCAAAAGAAATAAAAAGTTATGTTCAGACAAAAACCTGTACACTAACGCAAGTTTGTTCATAATCACTGGAAACTGTAAAACCCAAATATACTACAACTGGAGAATCAATACACAATTACACATTCATACAATGAAATGCTTCGAGAAGAAACTAACTACTGGTATTAGTAACGTCAAGGAGAAATCCTAAATGCATTAGGCTAAGTCTAAGAAAAGGGTACATGTTATACGAGTCCATTTACATGACATTCTAGAAAAGGCAAAAATGTACAAAAAGAAACCATATTATTGGTTAAGTGGAGGTGAGGAAACTGGGCTGATTAGAAATAGGTATAAGGGAAAGTTGTCTTGTATTTATAAAACTGTGATGGTTATATGATTGCATATGCTTGTCAAAACCCAGAACTGCACACTAAGGGTAAATTCTACTGAACGTAAATTATACCAATAAAAACAGTAATAGTCTGAATAAAAATAAAGGTAATGTGATAAAATAAAACCAAATCACTGGTATCACCACCAGTCAGTCAAAAAAAGTTATCTTTTATGTTTAATCCTATGTATCTGATTTAAATATGATACCTACCTATCAATACATTTCAAACAAAGGAAGGCCATATGGCAGGTTTATAAAAGTCAAGGTGAGTATTATTTAATGATTTCCTTCACCATTTACTGAGACATTAAAAAGTTGACTGTATCTTATCTGAAAACCCACAATTTTTTAAATAATTAATTTACCCATTATCTACTATGTGCAGATCCAAACACTCATCAGATAATCAGAGGCAGAGTCCAGGAACATGATGCTTTGCCCTTTCCATCTTCCTAATAATGGACATAACTGGTAGAAATAGTGTAAAGTGTAAGGTGAATATTTAAATATTCTCTCTTTCCATACATTCTCTAAGAAAGTGAGTAATCAGCAGATTCAGCTCTCTTGAAAGAAAGGAAAGAGAATTTTGAGAGGCATTTAACTTTACAAACTGGTAAAGCATGACTGTTATCAATTTGTTCCATTTTAAACATGTGAAAACCAAGGCTTTCAAAGGTGACTGAATCACTTCCCCATTTCTTTCTTTCTCTTTTTTTTTTTTTGAGATAGTCTCCCTCCGTCGCCAGACGCCAGGCTGGAGTGCAGTGGTGCGAGCTCGGCTACTGCAACCTCTGCTTCCCAGGTTCAAGCAACGCTCCTGCCTCAGCCTCCCAAGTAGCTGGGATTACAAGCGCGCGCCACCACACCCAGCTATTTTTTTTTTTCTTTTTCTTTTTTTTTTTAAGTAGAGACAGGGTTTCACCATGTTGGCCAGGATTGTCTTGATCTCTTGACCTCATGATCCGCCTGCCTCGGCCTCCCAAAGTGCTGGGATTACAGGCGTGAGCCACCATGCCCAGCCCACTTCCTCATTTCTAAAGCAAGAGAAAGGTAGAACTAGAATTCAAACTGACAGCAGTCTCACTTCCGACAAACTTCTTACTCCTACCAAGTAAGAACTCACCACTTATTGCTACTCATCCCTCTTCTCACATCTGCAATTGTTTAAGCAACAGCTTGGGTCAACATGTTTGAAATCAATTAAGTCTGTTTTAGGATTTTATTACGCATACAACCTGGTTTAATTTTAAACTTCACTCCCACAATGCATGCATATATATTCAGAAAGGTTGAAACAGTTTATCATAATTTATACTAAAATACAGAGTCCTTTATCTGATCACTCGAAATTTTAAAAAGCAAATCATTTACTTTTTAAGTCAGGAATAAAAACAGCAAATATACAAAAGGATATATGAAAAAGTAATCATGCTCACTTTTGACCTTAGTACAAAATTATTTTAACTCTAATTTTAAACAAAAGAATATAGAAAAAGTTTCACCCTTCCTCTGGTTTCCTGACATCTGGCTTTCCATTGTTTTCAAAGCTGCCAGTATCCTGAGTTACACACAGATTATTTACTGCAACACAAACTTACCCTGTGAAGCGTCACTGTATGTTGTTCCCATATAGCTGTTTCCTCCATTGCTGTGCTCTGATAAAGGAAAAGAAAAACAAATCATTTACCTTTTAAGAAAATGTCCTTAATAAGGTGAGCAAGAACATCAAGTTAACAATTCAGCACACTGAAATACCAAAATTCACACTGTTAATATTAGAGATACTCTGAACAGACCTTAATAATTATGGAAAGTTTTCTGTTTGCTTTTAAGAGACAGGAAACTACACACGGGAACTTCCTTTGTTTTTAACTTAATTTGGACAGCTGCTCTATATTCACTTCATGCAAGCTGAAATCGGTATTCTAGCTAATTCTGCAACTTTATACTTAACATTAGATAGAAAAGAATAAAAGTTGGGGTGGTATTATCTTAAAATATCTAATGCATGTACACATTTAAAAGCATCTCTTATGTTTTATAAGGGAAGGGAAAGTTAAATACCTCTGAACACAGTCATTATAAAGATACATGTTACAGGAAAACAGATAAAACCACTGATAGTTTTGGCAAATGGCTGCTTTAATGTCACAAACACGACTGCTCTACCTAGTTTCAGTTTTGCTGCAGAATTACCTTTTCAAGCTTCCTTTATAACCAAAAGAGAAAGAACAGCTTTTCTAGTATATGTATTAACACACATGTAGATACAAACGACATGAAACAAAAAAGAACAAGCTTGCAAACTCCCCCAAGAATCACCATAAAATAAGTGATACGAGCTCCAATACAGGTCCCTACCCAAATTATAGTGTACTTCAGTTTTACCTCCTGTCATGAATCTCTCACTAGAGAGGAAAATAAATCATTACCTAAGGCAGAGATGTCCAATATTTTGGCTTCCCTGGGCCACAGTGAAAGAACTGTCTTGGGCCACACATAAAATACACTAACACTAATGAAAGCCGACAAGCTAAAAAAAAAAAAAAACAAAAAACAAAAAACCACCTCATAATGTTTTGAGAAAATTTACAGATTTGTGTTGGGTCACATGAAACCCATGGACCATGGTTTAGACAAGCTTATCTAAGGAATTAGTAGTAAATAATTCAAAATAATTTTTTTATGCAGTTAATTATTCTTAGAGGCTTAAAATATTTCAGTCTCTCTGAATGCTACCATTTTATGAAATTCGGACTCCTAAAATGTATTTACGAGTAAATTTAGAAAAGATTCTTCAGCATTATCAAAAGGTAGAGTAGAAAGGGAGAAGGCTAAGCATGACATTCTCAGACCAGTAGTCACCCATTTACTATAAATGCCCATTTCATAAGTGAGGCCTGTTTTCTCATACACTATTCTTATAAGCATCCTGAGAATATGCCTATCAAGGTGCCACGGGCCCATTTCTCCTTTCCCACAGCGAGTTTAATTGAAGATTAATGCTGTTTTAGAAAGTAAGTTCCTATAAAGAAAGCCTGCTTCCCTAAATTCAAAGCAACTAGATTAACTTTCCTGCCAGATGAATAAGAGAGGAGAGAGAAAGGATCTCTCTGTTCACCCCTACAGATAAGAACTGCCAACCTCACCAGCATTTTGTTTCAATCTTCCAGTCAAGTGCAACAAAACCTCCCTTTAATGAGACCTCCAGTGGAAACAAAGGTTTTTTTTTTTTTAAATAAACTTTGAATGGGATAATGCATTTAAAAAAATTCTTCCATCAACGAGAAGCAACAAAATCAGCTAAACATCAACAGTCTCACTAAAGTATACATGATAAAAGTATCTACAGTAGTTGCCAGTTTGTCCAATCTCAGCTGTTACTAAGAATGAGAACTGTTTGCACAGCTCTCAGCTCATCTTTTCTTGATCTATTTCATTAATCAGCGACATTGCTTTACCGCCTTCTTCATCCTTTTCCTAGCCTTCTTCATCCTTTTCCTATCAGTCCAAAAGGCAAGTGATGTGATAACATGCACTTACTCTCCTTGATAACATACTCTTTGGTAAGAAACAGTTAATCATCCTCTATAAGGCCTTAATGAACACACACTTTTCCATTTTGTAAGAGGATGTTAATCAAATGGGAAAATTTATTTAACATTCAGGAGAGAGCAGGTTGTAAAACAGCATGTACATTGTCATCCTAATTTTGTTTAGACATTAGTAGGGAATAAAGGCTGAAAGGATAAACAAAATGTTAACACTGTTTATCATCTTCAAAGTAAAGGGACTGTGGGTGACATTCTTCTATCAGGTGTTTTATCTTCCTGCTTTTTCTCCATTCCCAATCAGAACAAACTGGCAATGCATTTCAAACCATATTGATGAAATCCCATTCCTATTTGACATTTCAAATACAGACAGTCCCTGGACTTACGATGGGCCAACTTGATTTTTTGACTTTACAGTGGTACCCATACAATCTTTGTTTTTCACTTCCACTACAGCATTCAAAAAATTATATGAGATATTCAACACTTTATTGTTAAATAAGCTTTTGTGTTAGATAATTTTGCTCAACTATACACTAATGTAAGTGTTCTGGGCATGATTACGGCAGGCAAGGCTAACCTTACGATATTGGGTAGGTTGGGTGTATTAAATGTCTTTTTGACTTAAAATATTTTCAACTTATGATGAGTTTAATCAGGACATAGCTCTAAGTGAGCTGAGAAGCATCTGCATCTGTTTTTCACTTGGTTTTTAGGAAAATCAAATAATGCTTAAGAGGATTATTGTTCTTATTTTAAAAAAGTTTATTCTCCTATTAGTAAGGAATCTATATATTAAGGCCTTAATGTACTGTCTCCAGGAGGAGTACAAGAAGAGAAACTTACTTTGTGCAAGGGGGAAAACTAAAATACTAAAACATAATTGCTTTCACCATTCCACATTAAAATCATATAGTTTTTCCTTGGAGGAACTGGAAAAGTACATATCTCAACAAACTTCTCTATTAAATATCAAATATAGCTTGATTTAGCAGAAGGAAGACCTATGTAGAAGAAAGTAATTGAGAATGAAACATCAAAAGTGGTTAGACTCTTGACCAGCCACTAAACCAACTTAATCCATAATATAAGTGAGTGACTAGCTTTTACCACTTCTTATTTAAAAAAAATGAAAAAATATATATTTCTAGTTTAAATTATGGAACATGTCATCTCTTTCCACTCTCTAGCCTTTCATTTGCTTCTGTGGCAAAAGCAGTAAATTCTATCTATAGTTGTTTATATAATCAGGCAATAATGATGAAGAGTTCTGAATGAACTGAGGAATGGACAGATGAACAAACACATAAATATATAATAATGCAAACAGAGTAAAATGATAACGGTAGAATCTTAGTGGTTGGTATTCAGGTATCCATGGTAAACTTTCAATTTTGTTACGTATTTGAAAGTGATCAGAATAAAATGCTGGGGGAAAACGAAGAAACCCTTCTAGTAAATCATTCAGAAACCAAAGCTAAAATTAATATAAAACATTTCTAGTACCAGTAAATTTATTAACCACTATTTTCATGAGTATTCCATAAAGAAAAAATGTTCACTAATGACTGAGAATTTTGATTCTTTAGAAAAGTGAGAAGTAGGGAGGATCCTTTGGAAGAATACCTAAGAAACACACGGCTTCTGGGGTGGAGAAATGAAAAGCAGGTGGGAGGAGTCTCACTTTTCACTGGGAGCCCTTTGCACTTTTTCACTGGAAGCCCTTTGCACTTTTAGTCACATTCACCTACTACTTATTATTTTTAAAACTTGGTAATCCTGCTTGCAATTTTTCTCATTTAAAAAATGCAGGATTTGGGAGGCTGAGGCGGGTGGATCACTGCAGGTCAGGAATTTGACACTAGTCTGTTCAACACAGTGAAACCTTGTCTCTACTAAAAGTACAAAAATTAGCCGAGCATGATGGCACACGCCTGTGATCCCAGCTACCTGGGAGGCTGAGGCAGGAGAATCACTTGAACCTGGGAGACCAAGGTTGCAGTGAACCAAGATGGCACCACTGCACTCCAGCCTGGGTGACAAAAGCAAAATTCGATCTTAAAAAAAAAATGCAGAAGGAATAATTGCATAACTTGCACAAAAAGCTTCTGGTAAATTACCAGTCTCAGGCTCATTTAGGCTTGTAGGAGAACAAGGGGAAAAAGTATTATTCCTCTAAGTGTGATTCTAGCACTACACCACTCCCTAGTAACTCAGAAAGATGCTGGTAAACAGGAAATGAACTAGACCAGGCATAAGCAGACAAGAGCCCAAATGTATCTCAACTAGAAACGTGATCTTAGTTTTCCTCACCTATAAAATTAGGGAACTGGATGAAATTATCTCAAATGAAAAGAACTTTCTAGCTCCAAAATTCTGTTAGACTATAATTCCAATCAACAGCCTACAAATTCAATAATTAGTGAAGCACTGCAGGCATCAAAAGTAACTGCAATTCATGGTTGCTGGATTCTGAGTTCTGCGCGCATTTCTAAGTCAGCATCAACTGACTAGAATCACAATTTCTGAAGAAGCAAAAAGCTGTATTTCAGAATCTGCCAAGAGTTTGTTTAGTTTCTTTGTTCTAAGCTCCAGCTGGCAAAGACACTACTCAGATCACCAACTCTGAAGGGCTTCCTGCCAAAACTTCAGATGCCAGTTCTAGGCAGTTTCACTGTCCTTTAGGACTGATTACTGAATGGGGAAAGATAGGAGAGCACAAGAACTAACAAGACAGGAGGAGCCTGTAACTGGGAGAAGAACAAATCCAAAAGAGAAGATATATACTCCAAATGAAGAACTCCTTAACATTATCTAAATACACAGCCAGTTAAATTTTACTATACTGATGGTTGTAATTTCAAAAACAATCCATGTATTATTCATTCATTGATTCACTGATTCATTCATTCAACAAACATGTATCAGACACGGTAAGTGTTGGGGAGGCCAAAAATAGATCCCTCTCCCTCCCTAGGGGCTCAAAGAAGCAGCTGAGAACACTAGATAAATGGTATTTAGGTTGGTGCAAAAGTAATTGCAGCTTCTGCCATTAAAATGGCATCAAAAGATAAAAAGCTTTTTGCACCAAAATAAATAACTTTTGCACCAAATAGATAAGAGTTGTTATAGAAGATGCAAAAGGACTGTGTCTGCTGTGAAGATCAGAGACCTATTCCCCGAGAAAGCAACGTTTTGAGTTCAAGCTTAAAAGATATCCAAGAAAAAAGTGGAGAAAGATGTTTCAGAAGAAATAGCATGTCAGCAAGATTGTGTGATGCTACACCTGATGCTGGCTTTGATATGACTAAGTTGTACAATTTGTGAAACAGTGAGAGAGTAAAATAAGAGAAGTTGCAAAGGTACCAGATCACAACAGGCTTTCTAATGTAATGCCAAGACTTTAAACTAAAATGGAAGACATTAAAGAATTTTAAACAATCAAATTACACAATCAGAATTCATTCTGAAGGCTGTAATGGGAAAATGATTTGAGGATGGGAAACCAGTTAGAAAGTTAAACTGAAAAGTGAGGGCAGAGTTCAAAATGGCTCTTGAGTGGTCTACAAGGTAGTATTATTGAAGTCAAAAGGAAAAGATGTAATTACTCAAGGACTAAGGTGACCCTGTGGATGACCAGTATTTTTAAAGGAAGGACCAAAGAAATTTGAGAAGGAGCAGACAATGTGGATAGCTGAAAACCAATGGAGCTAAAACAAAACACTACTTATTGTCCAGAGAATGCACCAAAACTTAAGATCCCTCAATATTTGAGATCAATATACCTCATTTATCTGACATCATAAAATAATAAAATTTCCATGAATCTGCAAGGAACACTCTTTCTTGATGACATGGAGTTCCCCATTAGGAAAACCAAGTAGTAAATACGTTGGAGTACTCTGGGACCTCTCTGAGTTCCTTCCGTGAGCAAAGCTGCTACACTGAACTGTTTCTGATTGCTTCTGAACTCCAAAGTGTTTCTGTTTTGGTCTTTTTGGCTTTTTTCCATCCAAATTGAAAGCAAGATCATCTATGGAGGTGAGGTTGAGCCAGGAACTTAAGGAGAAGTGCAACATAAGTTTTAGTGAATAAAACAGATGACCCCTGTCCTTCATTACATAATTTCAAATTGTGATCACTGCTGACACAAATGAAGTACAAAGAGAAGAGTGTTGTGTGTTAAAAGGTAAGGCAAAGTATGTCTATTTGGACTGATCTGAAGGGCTGTCATTTAAATTCCCAAAATTGAAATGTCCAAGAGCTGGTAAAAAAGATCACTCTAAAATGAAATGAAGGAGAGTCCTAAGAATATTCAGGGATTCAACAAATTTCATGAATGCAAGATAGAAATTCATGAAGCGTAAGAATGAAAATAATGATCAAAATTAGAAGGCAGCAACTATAGAAAAGTAAATTTAAATTTAGCATCCAACACTTCACTCTATTCAACACCAGTTAAATTTATAAATATATTATTGTGCCCACACCTTGGCTAGCAATTTAGGAAACAAATGAGATGGATTTGATCAGGAAATTTATTAAAGACATAGTGAACCTGTAATTTTTTGGTTGATCAAAGCTGAAGGTGTGCTAAAAACATAAGTTCTCAGATAAGCTGCTATATTAGCAGCTATCCTAAAATAAGAGTGAAAGAACATCAGCTTGAAAGTTACCATTATGTGTACATTAAATATTGACAAAATCTCATTAGGGACAGTTTCAAATATTCTTGGAAACTTATAATCTAGAGTGCTTTCCAGTTATCAAAAATGAAACTATTTTGAGGTACAACATCATCTCGAGGCTGAAGATAGATAAAAGACCTCTCACAGTTTGTTCAGGTAGAAAGGAGGAGGGAGGATGGTATAGCAGGGATGAAGAGTGACATTCCTCTGAGCATATCTTTTTGTGTAACTCGCTTTCTTAGAACCACAGTATTGTTTCATGATACTATCCCCTTCACAGATCAAAAACCTAAACTATTAAAACCAAAAAGACATGGGGGAAAGAGGAGGAATCAAATACAGAATTAAAAACAGTAAGAAGTGAACATAACTGTATTAAAATGGAGAATGTAACCACACTAAAGGAGGAGGAAGAACTTAAATTTCTATAAATCTGATAGTTTAAAATAAAAAGTTTAAAGGAAAACATTATAATGGTACAGAAAAATGCAGAAAGATACCAATTTTGGGAAAAAAATCATATTTATGAACTCAGAAAAAAAAGGCTTTGTTTCAGAGTTGTGTATTTTAAATTTTTATATATCCTACAATGAACACACGAGTTTTATAATCCATGAAAGCTGGTAAACATCAAATTTGAATTACAAAACAAAAAACAGGCAAAAGTGGGCAGACGTGGTAGCTCACACCTGTAATCACGGCACTTTGGGAGGCTGAGGTGGGTGGATCATTTGAGGCCAGGTGTTCAAGACCAGCTTGGCCAACATGGTGAAACCCTGTCAAATTAGCACATGCCTGTAATCCCAGCTACTTGGAAGGCTGACGCACAAGAATCACTTGAACCCAGGAGGTGGAGATTGTACCACTGCACTCCACCAGCCTGAGTCACAGATACAGACTGTCTCAAAACAAAAACATTAAAAAAAAAAAACAGAACAGGCAAAAGTGATCTATACACACTGTTAGAAGTCGAACAGGGTAACCTCTGTATACATGGTAACTGGAAGGGATGAAGGTGGGGAAGCTTCTGGGACACTAGCAAATGTTCTTCCTTGATCTCAACTGTGGGCAAACAGTCGTATTCACTTTGAAAATTCATCAATCTGTGTATACCTGTGATTTGTTAAATGTAGTGTTATTTAAAAATTCAATATAAAGTATCTTGACAGTAAGAACTGTAAGTAATTTGACTGCAATGGATTAAAATAAATCAAATATGCTTCTTTCCATCCATATGCTCATAGTGATTTTTTAAAATGGTAAGTGCTAGCAGAATTCATTATTTTGAGAAACTGATATGTACAGGAAAGAACAAGATATTTACTCTTCCTTTCCTATACAAACAGTACCAGTGGGTGATCAAAAGAGTAGATGAAGGGAAGTTTCTTTTCTTAGAGGTATTCCAGCTAACCAATGAAAAAGGAATAATAAAAACTGAATATCACCATTTTCTAACACCTAGTGAATTAAGGGATCTAGACAATGGTCATCAATGGCTGCTGACATTATCAAAAAACAACAGAAAAAACCCTGAGACTGAATGCCACTTATGAAATAGAACTGTAAAAACAAACAAAAAATTAAATCTGAATCTGACCAAGGCTCTAGATCTGTGCTATCCAGTACAGCAGCCGCCAGCCACATGGGGCTACTCAGCACTTAAAATGTGGCTAGTTCAAATTGAGATATGGTATATGCAAAAAATATATATGTGATATATATGATATGCTATATGTAAAATATACATGGAACAGCCTTCAGAGAGTAAATATGAAAATAATTTAAAATATCTCACCTATAATTTTACATCATTTCATGCTAAAATGGTAATATTTTGGATAGATGTGTTAAATACAATATTAAAATTAATTTTACCTTAAAAAACTTTTTAGTGTGGCTACATTATACAGATGGCTCATGTGGTATTTCTATTAGTCAGAATTGCTCTAGCTCCAATTAACCAATTTATAGGAAATACAGTGGACCAACCACCATTGTAATCACCACAGGGAAGCAAACACCAAAAACCATACTGTGAAAAGTTCTACAAACAATCCTGTTTCTCAACCAATAAAGCTGCAAAGGAAGAGGGGAAAGAGAAAGAAAAATGGGGGACCTCATATGCCAAAAGGAAATGTTAAACAATCACAATAAGAGACCTCATCAAGGACAGTTAATATTTAAGACAATTAGAGAACACTAAATATTTGATTTGGAGTTTATTTTAAAAGTGTGCTACTGATAATGTAGTTACAGTTCTTTAAAAAAAGACATCTTTTAGAGATATACACTCGAATATAGGTTGAGTATTCTATCTCTTCTATGAAATGCTTAAGAACCGTTAAGTGTTTCCAATTTCAGGTTTTTTTTTTTTTTTAATATTTGCATTATATCAGTTGAACATGTAAAATCCAAAAATCTGAAATCTGAAATGCACCAAAAAGAATCTTCTTTGACCATTACGTCAGTGCTCGAAAAGTTTTGGATTTTAGAGCATTTCATATTTTGGGATGTTCAACCTGTATTAACAGAAGACACCTGACATTTGCTTCAAAATAATGGGGAAGGGAGGACACAATGAATGAAGTATAGATGAAATGAGATTGACCATAAATTAATAACTGTACTGGGTGACAGTAACATGGGAATTCATCATAGTCCCCACATCCACTTTTCTATGGGTTTGAAATTTTTCCACATAAAAGAAGCTAACTTGAGGAGACTAGAAATTAATTACTGCTTTAGGAAAGACCCAAACCAAGAATGCTGCTATCATGATACAAGGATGTTAAGCAATATTTCCATGAGTCGGCTATTCCAGCAACTGCTTCCCCTTTCAGAATAGTAAGAAAAATCCAACTAGTTCTGGAGATGGATTAGTATCTTCTGCTGCTTTCTAAGCTGAATTTAAGGTGGTTTAACATTACCAGAAAGTGAATATCAGAATTAAAAAGGCAACTCTTGTCTAGAAGGGGTATCAGATATTAATCAAATAATAGCAGAGAACTAAGTACAGGTTGTCATAAGCGCTGAAAAGGGATACACAGAGTTCAAAGCACAGAGTTTTGACCTAGTTTCTTAGCTCTGGGCAAAGTCCTTGAGGAAAAGAATGAGGGATAGCTATGAGGTGTATGAGAGACGGAGGTGGGTAGAAAAAACAGCATGTGCAAGAGCCTGGTGTAGGAAAGAGCATCTCTCATTCATTCAAATAATGTTTGAGAGTTTACTATGTGCTAAACTATAGCACACAGCAAACTAACTTAGTTTACACTGTGTTAAACTGTGCGAATAACCGGACACAAGTACTATGACCTTTGTTCTCATGGAGCTTATAGCCTAGCAGGGGAACCAGATGATTGAAAAACTCCATGACTAAATATATAATCACAAGTTTAAATAAGTACTATGAAGGAAGGAAAAAGTGCCATGAGGAACTCAAAGAGAAAGCTGGCAGGAAGTACACCTGCTAGGAACTAAAAAGAGGAAAGCACATTTTCAGAACAGGGAGCAAGGAGGAAAAGGATACACGATGAGGCCAAAGGGGTAGGCAGGGGCCAAATAATCCACTAGGAGCTTACTGACTATATTAAGAATTTGATCTTTTCCTCTAAAGGTAATTAAGCAGCCTAGGAATTTTAGGATGAGCTTTCGTATGTATGTGTTGTCAGCAGGGGTGGGGGGGGAGAAACTAATCAAACTTGGATTTTGAAAAGATTATTTTAGAAAAACAGATTGTAAGGGGAAGAGGGAGGTATGACACTACTTAGGAGGCTATTACAGGAATCCAGAGAGAGGGAAGATTACTGGGGATGGGTAGAGGGAGGGAGAATGTAAATGGTTGAAAGTACAGATAAAACAAGCAGAAAGACCTGAGGTGCTCAGCAGATCAAAGCTGAATACAACTACTTGCTAATCAACCATTCACCGTACTAGGTAGATATCCAAACTGAGCCAGGTACCCTGGATTTGGAATAGTCTTTCATCTTTATTGCCTAATCCATCAGACTAAGGACTGTATCTCTTACTTAATGCCATTGTAATAATTTTTTCAAAAGTATCTCAGGAACCCAAGGAATCTTCCTCTGAACCTACAAAACATCTTGCTGGGCTGAAACCTACTAACCTACAGGCCGATCTCTGCCCAGAAATAAATAAATAAATGAATACATGAATCCTTCTGAAATCGCAAAACATCTTGCTGGGCTGAAAACTACTCATCTACAGGCTGATCTCTGTCCAAAATGAATAAATGAATGAATAAACATCCTATATAATCTACGGCCAACCTCTGTCCACAAATAAATAAAATTCCTATATGCCTCCTCTCTGATATTAAAATGAGCGTCACTTAAAATGTTTTTAGAAGACACAACTAACATAATAGCTTAGTATGTGCTGAGCCCACAACCACCCTGAGATGGGTCCTGTTTGCATTTTCACGTTTGCATTTTGTCTACAGACAAGAAAACAGCCATTTAGTGGCAGACTCAGGATTCAGATTCCAGAGCCTAAACTCACACAGTAATTAAAACCTAAAAGTTGCTCAATGATAATCTTTTCAGTCCTTAGCTTACTTGACTTCTCTGTGCAGGATCTGGCCTGCTGACAGGTGAATGGTGTTTACACGGGTGTTCACTTCGTAATAATTCATTAATAATATGTTAATTCATATATTTGCTTTATTTACTTCTGTACACATGGTAATATACTTCACAATAAAAAGATATAAAAAACTAAGTCAACTAGCAAGACTTAAGTCAGGGTAATTTACATGAGAATCCAGATTTACAACCTCTTTTGAAAAACTGGGAGATCTGGCCTGTCTTCTTCCAACACAACAATCAGCTGGAGCGGAGCAAAAGCTGCTTCCTTTAGATGAACAGCCTTGTGCTCTGATGGCCTAGTGCCCTCTCTTACAGCTTTCATGATTCATGCTGCTTGTCTAAGACTCACCTAATACCATCCCATACTCTTCTCCCTGATGCTCTCTTTTAACACACAAACATGTAACGATGTAATGTAGGAATTATAGAGTATATAAGTAGATGTATGATTACTTAAGGCAAGTAAATTTAACCTCAGATCCCTCACCTGTAAAAAACAGAGATAATCGTAGTATCCAACAGAATTGTGAAGATTAAATGGGATCACGCACATAGAACACTTAGCTCAGTATCTGTCACAGAGTGAGCATGCAATATTATGAGCTACTGTTTGTTATGACACATATTTCTCACACTTATAACTAAAATGCAAGCCTACTTGCCATGGCTACTGACTTGATTTTTATAGGTGATACATTAACAAAATAGTGTACTTCTGTATTAACACTCCAGTAAGTATTAACACTCCAGTATCTACCACTGTTAGAAAAATCGGTAAATAAATCTTCCTTAGTACCTTTATATGACATTACCAGGAAAAATTTCCTACAATTATTGAAAGGCAGACACATTTTTGCCAAATTCATGTATTTCTCCTGACTGTGGCTTTTGGTGGTCTGATCAGTCAGTTAAGTGGGTATCTTACTACTAAAACATACTTTAATATCTACTACTGAAACATACTTGAGTATGATAGGTTTAAGATCTTAAGACAAAAAATATCCTCAAAACTAAGACCAACTTGATTTTTCAAGATAATTACAGGACCACTGAAAGAAGCTTACTACCTTTTACTCAGCTGTTGGTACTCCAATGACTGTCTAATAACAAATACCTAATTCTTGCCCCTCAAACATATACAGTGTTTTTCTCCAAAAAGCCGCGAAAGTCTAACTGAAACCATTCTCTCCCAAAGCCAATATAGTAAAGTCCTCATACAACGGAATCCCATGAAGTATAAGAACAGAACGAAAACTAATGAGCTACAGTTATCCACAACATAGATCACCTTACAAACATAATGCTGAGCAAAAGAAGCCATACACGGCAGAATTCACACTACAAGATTCTCTATGTGCAGAGTTCAGTGACAGTCAAAACTAGTTCTTTCAGAATGCAGAATTAGGTGGTAACTATAAGAAAAACTTGAAAATGAGAGTCCTGGAAGACAAGATAGATGTAATCTTTGAGGGAGGGAGGATATGACCCAGAGAAGGCATGTTAGGGATTCTAGCACTTATCATCATGGACAGAATTTTATTTGCTGCTCTCTACCCACACCATTAAAACACTCTTATTGGTACCGAGATGTGTTCACTGCTCTATCTCCAGCACCTACAACAGTGACTGGTACATAAGAGGTAACCAACAAATATGTGCTCAATGTAAAATTCAGCTTTAGGAATCTAAAATGTTACATGTTTTGCAGCTTCTTGGACCCTAAATGTAAACAGTAACAGCTCGTATAGTGTCCATTTGCCTTGTCAGTATATTCAAGGAATTAAGTATTTAAGCCCAATTACTTTGTAATTCTTAATGTGTCCCTCTTATTGAGATATTTATACCAAACATATGCAGAAGACATTTACTGAATGTATCCAGATTCAATTCAAACAAACATTTAAAAATGTCAACAAGGAAAAATACAGAAACTCTGCTGAACAGCAAGTCTAGGCTCTAGATAATGACTCTGCCACCTCCTCCAACAAAGAGCACACCAGAATACTCTGTTATTACAGGATGACCATAAGTTTGCTCATATTTTTAAGAGTAAACAATGCAAATCCTTTGTTTCTTGAACAATGAGTTACACATTTCACAAGGTGATCATTACAGCATACAGGAGTTGAAAACTGTAAATTTCTAGAGGATAGGGATCCCAAACAAGAGGATACGGATCCCAAACAAAATGTACACATTTAATATTTGTTAAGCTATCAAAAAGAATTAGTCATTACTGGTATACTCCTGAATTTTAAAATTACATACTGAATTAAGTAAGCTAATCTTATATTAAGTTTAACTTGTGATATTCAGTTATCAGAAACTGTTGTATAATCGCTAAGATAGTGACAATTCCAAAGGAGTGACAATTCCTAAGAGAACCAAGAAGAAAAATGAACTTTTCAATCTTTGGAAATGTACATTAAAAAGAAAAAAGCAAAAAATATTTCATCTCAAAAAAAAATTTAGTTAAACCAGGTATATACTAATCTTATGTTCCTAAATAGAATCCACAGAAAGTAATATGAGCTTCTGTTTTACTTCCTTTCTGGACATGATAAACTAGAATTGAGATCATTCATCAGTTAACTCACTCCCCAGTATTCTGCCAGCACAAAGCATTTAGGTTATTCTTGATATACAACTGAAATACAGCCACAACACAAACTAATAAAACTTTATCTCTTGATTTATACCAAAGTAAGAACCACCTGAGATTCAGTATTGAACACTACATATATGACAGGGTACATGTTATCACATTTCAAATGGTATATACAGTACAAAGTTTGGTAACATTGGTGTTCTCATAATCTAAAGCAGTGTTCTTGTGGTAGAGGCAATCATTCAGAGTCCATTTATTTTCATCAATTTTTAGGCTATAAAATAAAACTCCCTACCCACATATTCGCCACATACTTCTCATTATTAAGAATTTATCTGTTTAAGAGGAATGGAAATAAAGCACCTGGCTAACCCATAAAGGAGCAACCTGAAGCCATTCTTCTCTGCAATAAATAAATTAAGCAGCACTCTAGGTCAGAGACAGCAAAAGACTTATTTTTTGTGCTGGCTTATGCAGGAAATGCTGCAACATACCAGTTTTATAGGATTAACTTTAAAATCTGTAAACTATCCTAGTGTCTATTTCTTTCTACAAGACTAAAAGTTGTTAAACTAAAAAGGTTTTTCAAGATTTGCTTTCAAAATTCAGAGGTGCAAAGCAAGTTTCAGTCAATTATTCCAAGAGTATCATTCTAGACACAAACTATCTTCTTATTTAACATATGATCAAAACTCTACTAATTAAAAATAACTGTGCTCATTCCACTAGCTTGTCTTCAGCTACCACAATACTCAGTCATTCACAATGCTGAGCACATGAATGGTTTCAAGCAGGGCTGAAATGAGCAATGACTGAGCAGACAGAGATGGGTGGCACTACACATGAATTTACAGCTGGACTTGGGGGTCTTTCAGTAAAGTGAATTTTTATCACACCTCCAAATTTTCCACCAAAACTATTATTTTTAAAGACATTTTCCTTGCAGCATGGTGATTTATCATAATTATACGGAGTTTTATTCTTAGAACTGTACAAGGTTTACATTTGGTCTCTAAACAGAAAAGAGATTAAAGAGCAAGTAAAAGTCAGAGCCAGACCTTGTTTCCAGGATTGTGAGGGGAAAGAAAATGGGAGTGGAACTACTGTAGTTATTTTCCTTCAAATCAAACAGGAAGCAGTACTACATATACTGTGCTACAGACTGGTTTCAACCTCATTACTTATTGGTGTCTTTCCTTTTTTTTTTTTTTTTGAGACAGAGTCTCACTCTGTTGCCCAGGCTGGAGTGCAGTGATGCAATGTCACTGCAACCTCTGCTTCTTGGGTTCAAATGATTCTCCTGCCTCAGCCTCCTGACTAGCTGGGTTTACAGAATGTGCTACCCGATCCGGCTAAGTTTTGTATTTTTAGTAGAGAAAGGGTTTTGCCATGTTGGTCATACTGGTCTTGAACTCCCAACCTCAGGTGATATGCCCGCCTCAGCCTCCCAAAGTGCTGGGATTACAGGCGTGAGCCACCGAGCCTGGCCGATTGGTGTCTTTCCTTATTAACGGTACAATGTAATTTGTGCCAATATATAACCTAGAAGGGGGACACTATAATTTGAAACATAACTGTCTTATGAAGCTGTCCCGAAACAAATTTCAAAGTTGTAAAACATAGTTAGAATTATCAGCCAACTATATAAATTAAAGTCTTAACCATGACTGTCTAAAATGCCAAACACACTAACACAAAAATTATTACTACAGTGAGGATCATTAAAAGTTGGGAGCCAAACTTCAGTGCCTTCTCACAAATCACAGTGAGTTTACTTTTGAAACGGTATGAAGCAAGTGTGTATTTATCAGAAAATATCAAAATTAAAACTATATTGTTGGCCACGCTTCGTGGCTCACCCCTATAATCCCAGCATTTTGGGAAGCCGAGGCAAGCAGATCACAAGGTAAGGGGATCATGACCAGCCTGGTGAATATGGGGACACCCTGTCTCTACCAAAAATACAAAAATTAGCTGGGCGTGGTGGCACGTGCCTGTAGTCCCAACTACTTGGGAGGCGGAGGCAGAAGAATTGCTTGAACCCAGGAGGCAGAATTTGCAGTAAGCCATGATTGTGCCACTGCACTCCAGCCTGGGCCACAGAGCAAGACTCCGCCTCAAAAATAACAACAACAAAACTATATTGACTATACTGTATCACTCACTCACGAAACAATTTCTATATGTAATGACTGATTTTTGTCATTAATTTTTATTCATTAGCTTGGACATTTTCTGCAGTTCTTAAGGTTTCAAAAATGTTAAGATATCAAGAAAATCCCACTGTATACACAAATTAATTCAAGAAAGATTAAAGACTTAAATGTAAAACCCAAAACCAGAAAAACCCTAGAAGAAATCTTAGGCAATACCACTCAGGACATAGGCATGGGCAAAGACTTCCCGATGAAAACAACAAAAGCAATTGCAACAAAAGCTAAAACTGACAAATGGGATTCTAATTAAATTAAAGAGCTTCTACACAGCAAAAGAAACTCTCATCAGACTGAACAGGCAACCTACAGAATAGGAGAAAATTTTTGCAGTCTACCCATCTGACAAAGGTCTAACATTGAGAATCTACATGGAACTTAAACAAATTTACAAGAAAAAAACAAGCCCACCAAAAAGTGGGCAAAAGATATGAACAGACACTTCTCAAAAGAAGCCATTTATGAGGCCAAAAAAAGGGAGGCATTTATTTGGCCAACAAACATATGAAAAAATGCTCATCATCACTGATCATTACCAAAACGCAAATCAAAACCGCAATGAGATACTATCTCGTGCCAGTCAGAATGCTGATTATTAAAAAGTCAGGAAACAACAGATGCTGGCAAGGCTGCAGAGAAACAGGAACACTTTTACACGGTTGGTAGAAACATAAATTAGTTAAACCATCGTGGAAGACAGTATGGCAATTCCTCATGGACCTAGAACCAGAAATACCATTTGACCCAGCAATCCCACTGCTGGGTATATACCCAAAGGAATATAAATCATTCTAATATAAAGAGACATGTACACATATGTTTATTGCAGCACTATTTGTAACAGCTAATACATGGAACCAACCCAAATGCCCATTAATGACAGACTGGATAAAGAAAATGTGGTAACATGTATACACCATGGAATACTATGCAGCCATAAAAAAGAATGAGATCATGTTCTTTGCAGGGACGTGGATGAAACTGGAAGACATCATCCTCAACAAACTAACACCAGAACAAAAAACCAACACCAAATGTTCTTACTCATAAGTGGTAGCTGAACAATGAGAACACATGGACACAGGGAGGGAACAACACACCAGGGTCTGGGGCCTGTTGCAGGGTGGGGGGTAAGAGGAAGGAGAGCATTTAGGACAAATACCTAACGCATGAGGGGCTTAAAACCTAGATGATAGGTTGATAGGTGCAGCAAACCACCATGGCACATGTATACCCACGTAACAAACCTGAACATTCTGCACATGTATCCTGGAACTTAAAACAAAATTTAAAAAAAAAGAAAAAAAATAAAGAAAAGCCCACTCTGCTCCACTTCATACAATAATTCAATTCCTGGGAATCATGTTAATCAATGGTGTAACAGTAAAAAATGACATAAATCATTTTTATACTAACCTACGTTTTAATTTCAGATAGCCACAGTGGGGAATACTAATATTCCCAAGACTTAACAAAAACAAATACTTAAGTATGCAGCAAAATCTAATAAGCATATACAACAGCACAATCTTAAAACTTTATTGCTTCCTCCATAGGGAAACAGGTTGAAAACTCAGAAGCTACTTAAACTTCCTTCAGCCACTTCGTGATTCAGCCAATGAAACTGTTCCTTATAATGATTCACACCACTATCTTACATATTTAAACAATTCTTTGGTGAGGCAGAGAACCACCCTAATTCTTTTCAACATTCTAATAATCTTATATCAAGTACACCAGTAAACAAAACTCTGATTGCAAATGCAGATGTGTATCAACATATAAAAACATTTTTCCCTTTTTGTTTTTTGAGACTGAGTCTCACTTTGTTGCCCAGGCTGGAGTGCAGTAGCGCAATCTCAGTTCACTGCAACCTCTGCCTCCCAAGTTCAAGCAATTCTCCTGCTTTAGCTTCCCAAGTAGCTGGGATTACAGGCACCTCATACCATGCCCAGCTAATTTTTTAAATTTTTAGTAGCAATGGGGTTTTGCCATATTGGCCAGGCTGGCCTCGAACCCCTGACCTCAAGTGATATGCCCGCCTTTATTACTTCCTTAGTATCATGCAGAGAGAATTATTTTCAATCTAGGTATATTTTCAATCTAGGTATATATAAATAAATATACATACATAAAAGTAGTATTCTACATTTTCTTCTACTATTTTGTAATTTTTTTTATTGCCCATTGTCATTTAGATTTCCTTTGATTTTTTTAGGTTATGAGGCAGAAAACATTTTTTAAAAATGGATAACCAATAGTCCTAGAACCATGTATTCAACAACGCATTCTTTCTCCAATAGTCTATAATATTATTTTTACCACATATTCATAGTTTCCCCCCTTGCTGGCTAAGTGAACTTAAAAGTTATTGTATCTCTGTTTCAATTTCTTCACCAAAAAGTAGAGATAATCGTTCACTTCACAGGTTTACACTGAGAATTAAATAAATTAAGCACCTAAAACAATATCTGACACACATTAATACCGATGATCATAATTACTAAAAGCCCACAAATGCACAGATGTTTCTGGACTCCCTGGTTCCTGAACTGACATGGTGCTTTAAATGACTGTCAATTTCTAACAAGTTTCCTGACAGGACCTTCTTTTTCCAAAATTTTGTGGCTATCATTTCATCAGGCAGGTTTTCTTATCAATATGTCAAGTTTTCTACAATACCACACTAGAAGACACTGACTTTGAGAAAATTTGTAAATTCTACAATAGTGACTAGCTCCATCCAGAAAATACATTGTTTCATCTCATGTATTCAGATTTCACTTTATGTCCTTCATTAAGATTCCAGTAGCTCACCAATATTTGTTATATTTATTCCTAGGTAGTTTTATTAGAGAAAGATTTACTGGTATATATCAGAATTTAAACTGCACATACTCTTTGCCTCGGCAATTCTTCCATTTTTAAGAATCTGATATGCAATAATAATATATGTGTACAGATATAAAAAGGCTACTATTGCAACAGCAGAATACCGGAAACAAATGTCTATCAATAAAGCAAAGATAATCGAAACAGCAGCATATTCATAGGATGACAAACTATTCCATCATTACAAAGAAAACGGAATCAAAGCACTGGCTTATTAGACAGTTTTCCAAACTATCAAGCTAAAACAAAACAAAACAAAACAAAAAACAAGTTGAAAAATTAATGTTGCTTTTTTTTTTAAAACTGAGGCGGGTGGGGAAAACAAAAGCATTATATGTAAAGTATTGACTCCAGCCTGGCTCTTAGTAAGCATTTTAATCACCTTCAAAAATTAAATGTGACCTGGGCAAACAGGTCACTGAATATTGTTCCATTTCGCCTTTTTACTTATGGCCTGTTTTGCTCTATATAAAATTCTGAGGTGGCTCCATAATACAGCATGTTAAAAAATAAGCTTTCAACTTGCATTTTACTCGTAAATATTTAGAATGCAAAAAGACCCTACAATGTAATATTTAACCAGCGATGCTTTTCAATATGCCATACAAATCTCAATACTGTAATTCAAGAGGATAAGCACTCCTCCTCCTACTATATCATCTTACATCGGCAAACCACTGAAAACGTGTTTCTCTCCATACTTGAAGTAACCTTTTAAAAGTGTGTTGTCCTGCATATCAAGTACCAGAGATCACACTTTAGGAACAAAGTGACGTTCTGTGTAATATGGAAACAAAGCCTTTCCTCCTAGGAAAGGAAGCCCCAGAAAAGGCAAATAATGGGAACTTATTTTAAAACCAAAGAAAAATTTTGCCTTTTCTCCTAAATCTCTGGATCAAGTTTTACCTTTAGATTGTTCTTTCTCAATTTAAGATCAAAAAAGTACAAGTTAAATTTTTCTTAAACGAAGAATACTATATCCCTTAAAAGAATCTATTCATTACTAAGTGTAACCGCTAGCTTCTTCCAGCCAGCAAACAAGCTTCTGTGAGAGTTCAAAAGTTGCAGAGGCATACTGTTCCCGCTCCCAGATGTTACAAATAAGCATTTCAAACAAATATACACACATGAACCCACTACCTGCCCAAGTATCTCGATACTATTTGAAGTAATGAATTGATTTTTCTCTTTTTAAAGGGGAGATTTTTACTCTTCACATTTCTCTATTTCTCTAATTGTTTGGAATAACAAGTACTACTTTAAGGTAAAAAAAATTAATATACAAAAACGGGAGGAGGATTCTAGCTTTTTTCTTTTTAGGAACTGAGGCTTTTTAATGTAATATATAAGCTAGTTTCAAAGCACTGGAAAAATGGCATACTTCAGAGCACATAGGAAAAGTGATAGGAAAAGTGTTAAATTTTTTGGCTGAACCCAAGGGTCTTTACTAATTTTTAACAGCTCAACTTATTCTCCATTCGTAAGAATACTTTGTATTACTTTCTAAAGTTTAATTCAAGTTAAATTATTAAAAGTGTTAAGAGGTTGGTTTTTTTCAAAGTTACCTTAAATAAGTAATACAGCATGAAAGAAAACCCGACCTACTACGCCTCACAGGCTGAGTGGAGTGTTCTGCAGTCTCAAAGCCTTATCACTGGCGTGCGCATACCGCAGGGAGTGACATCAGGTCGAAACTACAGGGTTTCGCCGGGGACCAACCACTCCTCCAAAGACAGCAGCTCCCGGCCAGCTGGAGGTGGCACCCCAAGCTCGGGCCCGCCGCGGGCCCGCTCGCGGTCGCCGCAGAACCCTCACCCGTGCTGAGTTTCTTTGCGCGGGACCTGTTGCGCGTCCCCGCCCTCGGCGAGCCGCAGGCAGGCACAGACGCCCTCAGCGATGCACCTGCCCGGGACCGCGGCAGGCGCCCCGCAGCCCCTTCCCCCACCGCCCCCGCCCGAGGGGCTCCCCGCAGCCCGCGGCCCCGCGCCAGCCCTGCCCACCCCGCCGCCTCGGTAGCAGCCGGGGGGAGGGTGGGACAAGGGCCCGATGCCGAGGGGCGGGCGGCGGCGCTCGGCCCGGTACGGCCCTGGCGGCGCTCACCTTGGCGGTCGCGGCTCTGGCGGACATCTTGTCTCTCTCCAGCGCCGCGCGAGGCTCCTCGGACCCGAAACTCCGCGCCGCCGGCCCGCCCGCTCCTCACGCCACAGCCCAAATAAACATCTCCCGAGAGCGAGCGGGGCAGGGGCGGGAGCGGCCGGAAGGGCCCGGCCCACAGGGAGGGAATTCAACTCGGACAAAAGTCCGGGAAGCGCCCGCCCCGCCCGGGTCTTCTCCACGGGGCGCGCCCGACCGGCGCCTCCCTCCGAGCGCGGCCACCCGCTCGGCCTCCGGCAGCTCTCGCAGCCGGGCCACGTCGGCCCCGCCCGCTCGCCCGCTCGCCAGCCCCTCGGCAGCACCCGTGGCCTCCCGGCGTCTCCTCAGAAGCCGGCTTCCGCACGTAACTTCCCGGGAACCGGCGGCCGCCCAGTAACGCGGCGTCGGCGGGCTTAGCCGGCGCCGGCAACTCAGCGGCCACGCAAACCTGCCGGCCCGGCCCACTGAGCATGCCCGGCCCGACGGGGCGGGGCGGGGCCCCGGCGGGGGAAGGGGCGGGGCGAGCGGCTGGGGTCCGACCCCAAGCGCGGAAGGAAAAGCCGGGTAACCCAAGTAACTTGGAAGACAGTTTCCGCTGCCTTGCGAGTCTTTCTGTTGTTTTTACCCAAGGTCCGGCAAAATTCGCCCCCCAGGAGAAAGCCCCTGTGCACCAAAGCTCTCCTAAAGAGACCTGTCCACTTTCTCCTCGACAAGCCACGCATGAGCCCCACGCATGAGTGCGACTGGAAAGGCCGGCAGAGCCGATACCTGGCAGTTGTTTCCTTCACTGCAAACAGCATGGTCACGGCTGTCACCGCGTGTCTGGGCGTTGTTTCCACGGAAGGCGGAACGCGTTTTCTGCAAGGCGCGTCATGGCTTTCATCTCCGAGGAGCTCCAGCAGGGTCAGAAGCATTGCTCTCGTTTACCCGAGCCGACTGCCAAGGCTGAAACTGGTGATGAGGTCATGGGCACCCGGAGGCATCAGCCTGAGAAACACCCCAGAAACCTGTGACATCTCGGCCCACACCCCACATTAGGCCCCAAGGTATATCCAAAGTCTCTTTCCCGCCCATCTAGACAGGAATCTAAAAAATTTATTTTTGGCCATCAAGATTGCTGAAATTCTTGTTGACTGAACCGGTCAAGCTGCCCTGCATTCTAAACGCTGTCCCTCCAACTCAAAATTGGGCAGAAAAGGGTATAAACACGTGCAGTCCATGGTCCAGTTTAATCAGCCACTAGGCAAACTTCCCACAATATTGACGGCTTTGCTAAACACTAAGGAACATGGTAAGAAACCATTCCTAGCCTCCCTAATCTACACTTGTAAAATGTAAAGGTCTTCAAAAATGCCAGAAATTCTTAGTAACATCAATGATAACATCTTAGTAACATCAATGATAACACCTGGTATAGTGCCACAATGGGCACAGAAGAAATGGGAGAAAGCATAAACATCAGGTTTTAGACGATGGTTTTCTCTTTAGAATTCAACTGTATGAAAAGAACAAATTTAACAACGAAATATCTGTGTGAGATACATGTATATCAATTAAGGCTTCGAAGTCAAGTATGACACATCTTGCAACCCAAAGCTATCTGAACTAGAAAAGAGCCTTCTGCAAATCAAACTCTTATTCCTTTTTTTCTTCATAAAAATGGTTGAAGTCATTTTTGTTTTAAAGTCATATTGTAATTGTTTTGCTTTTGGACAAAGTATTATTTATTCTTTGAAGAACTGTGGCTAGGTGTAATAGCTCACGCTTGTAATCGCAGCACTTGGGGCTGGGTGTGATGGCTCACGCCTGTAATCCTAGCACTCTGGGAGGCCAAGGCGGACAGATCAATTCAGGTCAGGAGTTCAAAACCAGCCTGGCCAACATGGTGAAACCCTTTCTCTACTAAAAATATAAAAGTAGCCGGGAATGGTAGCAGGTGCCTGTAATCTCAGCTGTTTGGAAGACTAAGGCAGGAGAATCGCTTGAACCCCAGAGGTGGAGGTTGCAGTGAGGCAAGATCACATCACTGCATTCCAGCCTGGGCAACAAGAGCAAAACTCTGTCTCAAATCATCATCATCATGATCCCAGCATTTTGGGAGGCCAAGGCCAGAGAATCCCTTGAGGCCAGGAGTTTGAGACCAGCCTGGAAAACAGTGAGACCCCATTCAAAACAAACAAAAAAAATTGACATTGTGATTAAATTTCCTCATGTGCAAACACCATTTAAAAAGGCCTGGCAGGTATTTTTTAATTTTAAAAGGTGGTGATGAAAGACCTTTCACATTATCTTCACCATTTAAGAAGATGTGCAGTGGCATAACCTGCCTAGAACTAGGTGTGGTGTCTTTAATAGTACCTAAATCTAGAGACAGTATGTACAGACTCACTGACATTTTTCACTTTTCCTCATTTGTCACTTTTACAAGTTGCCCAATGTATAATTTAAATGCTACACTGCAACTGTCACCAATTACAAGTAGTTATATATCTGATTTGCCACGGTTTAAGAAATGAAATCAAGCAAAAATATCCTTTAAAAATTATATTAATAAAGTATTTCAGTGAATAATAGTATTGCTTTAAAATTTTTCAATGGTACTTTTAATATCTAAACAGCATAAAGTATGCTCTTTAAATAACCAAGAGAAGGTTTTTATCATTTTTAAAATAAAGGTAAAACACTGTTTGCCAATTAAGAACAAAGCTCTATTCCTACAGTTTATTTTTTGGGTGGATGTTTTGATAACAAGTGGAAAGCATAAAGCATAATCTCAAAGAATCGCCCCTTTAACAATTAAAGAGTTTACCCATGGAACACCAAAAAAGTATTTTCTGACTTTTATGCTTCCACATGCATGCCATCTAGCTCCTCTAGAGCAATATGGGAAGAAATACAAGTTAATTAAGGATTCTCATTCAGAGTTACAATAATGTTGAACCATGAATCTCTTCCGATTGTACAGATTTATCTTATTTCTGATCATCTCTGCAACTGAACAGGAACTGAAAACCCACAACACTTACAAAGACAACTTCCTGTGGGATTTTTGGTGTCTGCGGTCAGAATGAAAAAAGCATTATGTGTGCAAAATCTTTATACATTTTAGATAGAACTACCTAATAAAACAGCCTTGACCAAATAACTATATACACACCTAATTTATATATATATATGTATAAATTATGGTTTTAATTGAAAAAAAGATTCTTAGTAAAGCATATTTATGTTATTTTTATATGAACTGTGAGTTTATGCTTGACATGCAAAGAGGAAGTATTTATTCATGGTAGTACAGCACGAGACAATCTCTATAATGTCACAGAAGAGAATATACACAAAACACTAGAAGGAGAAGCACTTTATCAAGACATTATAACAAAAATTAGTCCTGATCTCACTCCTATGCCATATCATTAAGGATTCTACAAATTGTTACAGCATTTTCCTCTGCCAACGAAGTCATATAACAATGTTAAATGGGGGGAAATGTTTTTTAAGACTCATAATGTTTCTAAATTTCATAGACCAGTAAAAATTTTAAAAACATATTAGAAGTGTAATATAGGAGTACCAACTTCTTAATCTTACAAAGTAAAAACATTTTAAAACAAGCATTATTAACTGTATATGTAAAGATAATTAAAATGGCAAATTTTATATTATGTACATTTTACCACAATTTAGAAATACAACAAGAAAGCTATTATCAACACCATTTAATTTTTTTTTTAAAAAGGCCAGGTGCAGTGGCTCATGCCTGTAATCCCAGCACTTAGGGAGGCCAAGACAGGTGGATCACGAGGTCAGGAGTCCGAGACCAGCCTGACCAACATGGTGAAACCCCGTCTCTACTAAAAATACATAAATTACCTGAGCATGGTGGCGCACGCCTGTAATCCCAGCTACTCAGGAGGCTGAGACAGGAGAATGGCCTGAACCTGGGAGGCGGAGGTTGCAGTGAGCCGAAATCATGCCACTGCAGTCCAGCCTGGGCGACAGAGTAAGACTATGTCTCAAACAAAACAAAAACAAAAACAAAAAAAAGAGAGAGAGAGAGAACACATAAACACTAAAAAACAAGTCTTTTTAAATTTGATTCAAAATACATAAAGTTATTTCTCAAAAGAATTCCTCCTTTGGGGCCACCCTTCCCACTGACTGGGGCAAGGTGGAGCTTTCTTTTTTTCAGGGTCCCAAATATTGCACAACCAGGCAGATCAGCTGCTCCATAAATCCATAACTATGGAATCCAGGCAGTCTGGCACACAGGCCTCTGGCTTATCTCTGAGCGGTTTGTCCTCCATTCTTCACAGCTCCTCCACTCTGATCTACACTCTCCCATGATTCCTTTAAGACCCCCTCCCCAGCCCAGGCAAAACATCTCCTCTCATAATCCATAGAGAAAACAGACATTAAGGAATAGAAACTCCCTTTCCTTCCTGCCAAAACACTGATAAGCCTACCCTTGGGCATCTGCTTTTCCTCTCCATTCCCCCAAAAGAGTTGTGCATCCCATCTGTGGGGCTGACCCTCTCAGCTGTGTCCTCTTTCTCTGTCATCTTCATCCTGTCATTAGCTAATGAATTCTACCTCTGAGAATTCAAGTTTCCTCCAGTGTTTCTCTTAAACAGTCAGTACTCCCCAGGCTGCCTACCAAGGTGTGCACTACTGCAGTTGTACAAGACCCCAGTGCAGAGGGCTTGCAGTTGGGGTTTAATGTGGTTGCTGTCTTGAATCTTAAGGACTTTCGTTTTGGATTTTGGTTTTGTAAGTGAAGGACAGTGGGAAAATGAGGCACACACTGGGAGACTGGCGCCTCTGCTCTCACAGGGTCCTGTCACCTCCTAGGAGGGTATCTGAGCTGCCTGCTCCCATAGCTCTCAATAACCCTGCTGGCTGTCTCCCTCCGTGCTTCACTGCCTCAGCCAAAAGGGATCCAAGCAGGGGGTGGGGTTTGAGTATGCATACCCACAGCGCCTTGAGTGCACAAAAGCCCCAGACAAGCAGGATCACTTTCTGTCTGGTGGCTGCCTGGCAGGAGGCCACGTCTTGGTGGGGGTGAGCCTCTAGCCCAGCCTAGATCCCAGATCCAGTAATGGAGGTTTAAGGATCCTTAGTGGTTGCCATCTGCTGTGGGTTGGAGCAATAGGCCCGTGGCTCAAAGACCCCAGACCCTTTCCCCAGCAGGGCATTTAGGTCAGGAGGTTTGAATGAATGTCATCACAACAAGCTATCAGGCCCAGCACACATCAGTGGGACCCCAGGGCCCTATGGAGGGTCTATACTTGCTCTGATTACCCACTCCCAATCCCGTAAGGCCCCAGGGCCAGAGTGTTCCCTGGGCTGGTTCCCTGCCTGGGGATGGGATCCTCTCTTCCTCCTTCCAACCTTCCAGAGTCTGGCTGTGTTCAGTTTTTTCCAGCCAGCTTGAGGCATTCTCCAGGGACAAGCCACAATATATAAATTGTGAAATTTCAGTGACTCCTCCTGAGTTAAATATTCTGAAATGTATATTTAAAACTGGTGTTGCACAATATAAACAGTAAAATTCATGCTGAAAATTCACATTTTTAATTTTTCTATACTCTGAACATAAAATAATGCATAAAAAACATGACAAGTCAGGATGGAGACCTTGGAAGAAAAAAAAAAGCTTTATGTGCACCTTTAATGACACTTTTTTCCTACCTTTGAAACAAAGGACCCCTAGATTATAGAGGCAGCTCTGAGTCCACCTCTTCCTGCAGATACTGTTCTGTCAGTTTGTGACAAGCTTCTCAAGAGTCGCCTGCCACAACTGTTGTGAATGCACGCCCAGGTCTTTTGGCATTCTTCCCCCTCCCCACTTTAATTTCACAAGTAATACTGGAATACATTCCTTCTGTAAAAGATTGATGCAATTGATATATTTTTTAAAGTCCAACAGAACAACATCCACTGCATTCCCATTCCTATAATTACCCAGGAATACTATGACCTGAGCCTCACTAGAGAGTATATTTCCAGATCACTTTCTGTACATTTATTTATATGGGGTGTGTGTGTGTGTGTGTGTGTGTGTGTGTGTGGAGAGAGAGACAGCAAAAGAGAGAATATAAGAATGTATGGTTTTGTGTGTGTGTGGTTTTTTGTTTGTTTGTTTGAGACGGAGTTTAGCTCTGTCGCCTGGCTTGAGTGCAGTGACACGATCTCCTCACTGCAACCTCCACCTCCCAGGTTCAAGTGATTCTCCTGCCTCAACCTCTGGAGTAGCTGGAACTATAGGCGCACACCACCACACCCACCTAATTTTTGTATTTTTAGTAGAGACGGGGTTTCACCATGTTGACCACGATGATCTCGATCTCTTGACCTCGTGATCTGCCTGCCTCAGCCTCCCAAAATGCTGAGATTACAGGCGTGAGCCACTGTGGCAAGCCAAGGTTTTGTATGTTTTAAAGTAATAATAGACAATATTTACTGTTCTATAACTTTTTAATGTAATATTTCACCTTGGAGATTACATCAAATAATGAAAATCTGCTTCATCATTTAAAAATGGCTGTTTAGTATTCCATAATATCGATGCATTATAGTTTATCTAACTAAGATGATTTCTATTATAAGGTCCCAACAAAAATCCTTATATATGTATATATAGCTTTTCATACACATGTGTAAGTATTTCTCTAGGAGAAATATCAAAAAAGGAATTTTCTGGGTTAAAGAATATGCTTACTTAAAAAAAAATTTTAACTGATACTGCCAACTTGCCTCTAAGAAAACCAGATCAACATATCTTGTTTCCTCCCCTCCCCGATATGAACACTTGATAATATTAATCTTTTGTAGTTTCTCCTATCTGGTTGACAACAATGTTATATCACTTGCCTATTACATCACTTACCCATTTGCTCTATCAGGTTATTTATTGTGATTTATTAATATGTATTCTTTTGAACTGAGCAAATTTTAAGTCTTTTTTTTTTTTTTTGTGATTTGTCTTGCTATATTGCCTGGGCTAGAATGCAGCAGCTTGATCTCTGCTCATTGCAACCTCAGCCTGATGGGTTCAAGCAATTCTCCTGCCTCAGCCTTCCCATTAGCTGGGATTACAGGTGTCTGCCACCATGCCCAGCTAGTATTTTTGTTTTTTTATTTTTTGTTTTTTTTTTTTTTGTATTTTTAGTAGAGATGGGGTTTCACTATGTTAGCCAGGCTGGTCTTGAACTCCTGACCTCAAGTGATCTGCCCGCCTTGGCCTCCCAAAGTGTTGGGATTACAGGCATAAGCCACCTCACCGGGCCAGAATTCTAAGTCTTGGCTCTTGGTCAGCTCTATGTGTGTGTGTTGAGTACAGTTTATTTCAGAATAAGTTTAGCTTTACAGAAAAGTTGCAAAGATAGTACAGAGAGTTCCTGTACACCCTTCACCTGACTTCTCCTAATATTAATATCTTGCATAACTATGGGACATTTGTTAAAAACTAAAAGATTAACATGGATGCAGTATAATTAAATTACATCAAGTTCCGCCTATTTTAACTCTTTAATTTATCTTATATGCTTCCAATTTTGCCAGTGTCTCCGATTTGCCAAATCTCGTGAAAACTATTTTGGACATGTTATTTTTGAGCCTCTGGACTTTCATGAACTTAGGTGTGTGAGGGTGCCTGAAGGAAGCAGAGTGGAAATCCAAAGTCACACAGGGGTCCACGTGGAGTTCCACATTTCTGATTCAGTTCAGGAAACTTTTTTCCTCATGCTCATCTTTGTGAAAGAACTTCTGTGAGACATTTTCTGAGTCTCAAACACTAAGTGGAGATTAGAAGAAATTTACGTCTCTTTAGATTAGAGACTGTCCTCCCAAGATGGCAGGGAGTGCCAAATTTATTGCATAAAAAAAAGAGATAGGTTTCTTAAAAGAAGCAGAAGACTCCCCCAAAGTATAATGTTTGCATTTTTTTTTACAATGTGTATTTTATAAAACCTTTAAAATAAGTCTTTTAAAACAAATACATGTATAATACAGAAAAGTTAGAACTTTGTAAAACACTGCATTTAAAAAGAGGTAAGTGTATTTTTTATTTTTAAAATAAGTTTTAAAGGAGGATAAATACATATTTGTAAAAAGAAACACTGTAAGGAAAACTAAGAACAAGTAATAATGGTTACTTTTAGAGGAGACAGAGGGTAGCAATGATATGAGACTTTTCTAGACATGCCCTATAAACCACTTTGGCTCTGGAAGCAAAAACACCTTCCATTTTTTAAATATACGATGAAATGAAAAAAGAAAAGAGCAGTCTCTAAAAGCTGAAAACAAATTGAAGCAAGAAAATTAATATACATGAAATCGGTCATCTAACTATATAAAGAATTATTTCCAATGACACTAGCATATTCTAATGAAAGCAGCATTGTAAAAAAATCTTTAATTCAGTAGTCTTTTAGTAATAATATTAGCATTATTACTTTGAAACTGCTCTACATATGTTTATGTGTACATTAACTAATATAAAACTGTTACATATTCATTAGTGTGTCACTAATATGTAATTACATAAGTCAGAATAATATTTATTTATGATAAATGTATAATAATTATACATATGATATATTGTCTAATATATGATGTTATATATATTAGTATGTTTTACATATATTAGCATTAACACACATCAATTTATATGAACATTACCATATTATGCATATAATAGTTTTGAAGTTACATATAGATATATAAGAATTTTAAAGTAATATTAACATTATTATATATATTAGTGTATAATAATGCTAATATTACATATTATTACACTAATATATATTAATATATGTTAATGTTGTTAGAAACCAAGATTTTCTGTTTAAGAGAAAAGAGAAACAAATATAAAATTTAAAAAGTTAAGTAAAAATTTTGCAATTCTAGTTTAAGTTGAAAAATTCAGTATAACTTTTTTTTTAATATAATTCCTAGTTCTGGACATTGAAAAGTACTGGTAGTAATGGAAATTCAGTGGCAAGGAGCACTCCTAATGTCCATATTGTAATCTCCAACCAGGGACAGCTGATAATCTTGGGACATTCTGGGCCAGAAAGCAAGGAAGTCCTTAAAGAACAATGAGTCCAAAGGATACAGAAGCCAACAATAAGTAGCTCTTATTGGCCAAAGATGATACAATTTGATCCTGCAAAAAAAAAAAAAAAAAAAGGAAGAAAAGGAAAAGAAGGCACCTGACTGAAACCCTGAATATCTAAAACCCATTAATTCATAATAACAAAAAAGAGCAGGAAAGCAAGAGAGCCCCCGAAATGAACAACCTAAAGAACACCCCTCGATAAAACTTGGGAACCAAGTCCTTACTCTGTAAGCTGTCAATTAATAGGGGAGAATATATTTTGTATGAACTTTATTTCAGGTAGCCAAATAACTCTAATTGCTGAAGGAAAGTTTTTCTTAATAAATCTGGAAGGAATTATAGAAATCCATCATCCTGTACCACTTAATGAAATAACAGACGCAGGAAGTGATCATCAGAGGATCAAATGATCAATCTTAGCATCACCAACAGCAAGACACGCAAACATTTATGCCTCCCATGTAAGGCAATTAGAAGCATACAGTACTATCTACGAAGGATTCCTGCCAAAAAATGAAACCTGAATGAAATCCAGTCTACAGGGCTAATGTGCATAAGCAGAAATAGAAGAAATGAAGGTGCAAGTTAAATGACTCCAAAGGCAAGCTTAACAGACAAATATGGGAAGTTCTATGTAGGAAAACAGACCCCATTTTTAAAACAATATAATTTAAAAAAAAAAAAAGAAAAATGGGACTGCTGTGGATTTTATGTGGATTTCTTTTCAAATCTACTCACTGTAGGCCAGGTGCAGTGGCTCACGCCTGTAACCCCAGCACTTTGGGAGGCTGAGGCGGGTGGATCACCTGAGGTTGGGAGTTCCAGACCAGCCTGACCAACATGGAAAAATCTCATCTCTACTAAAAATACAAAAAATTAGTTGGGTGTGGTGGTGCACACCTGTAATCCCAGCTACTTGGTAGGCTGAGGTAGGAGAATTGTTTGAACCTGGGAGGCAGAGGTTGCTGTGAGCCGAGATCGCACCATTGCACTCCAGCCTGGCAACAAGAGTGAAACTCGACCTCAAAAAAAAAAAAAATCTACTCATTGTAAAATGACACTTTAAAAACAACTGGGGAAATCTGATTGTGGACTGACTGTTAGACGGTACCTAGATGTGACAATGGCATCATGGCTACATAAGGAAGGGACCCCTTTTTAGGGTGTACATATTGAAATATTTAGAGTTGAAATGACATGTTTGGGATTTGCTTTTAAATACTTTGGCAAAAAGAAAAATATAAAATAGAGGAGGCAAATGTAGCAAAATATTGAAAACTGGTGAATCAGGCAATAAGCAAATGGAGGTTTATTGTATTTTTCATCTTTCTTTGGGGTATATTTAAATATTGGTGTACATTTGAGTTTTTTATCATGCAAATCAACAATGATTTGAAAATTGAAATATTTCTGTCAGCTAAAATAAGTAGATAGTAAATAATTGTCATAGATTATTCCTGTCCCTGTTTGGATGTGCCACTGTGGCTCTTCTCATCAGGAGATGGAGTCCTTCCTTCCATCTCTTGAATCTGGTCAGCAGTGAGAACTGCTTTAGTTAAAAGGTAAACATGACACAAGCAGAGGCTTGAAAAGTACTAGAGCATTGGGGCTTGCCCTTCCGTGCTGCTGAGCGCCCTGAGACTGCAGAGGAGAAGCCCAGACTAGCCTGCTGGAGAGGTCACGTGGAAAGGAAATGAGAGACCCTGGTTGAGGGTCCGCCAACCTGTAGAGGTACAAGTGAGAGAATTCTACACAACACGGCCCCAGTCAAGCCACAGACTGACTGCATCTGCAGAGTGAGCCCAGGCAAGTCTAGCTGTCTGAGCCAGATTTGGCGACCCACAGAATCATGATTGTTTTTTAATAAGCTAAATACTGAGGTGGTTCATTACATGGCAATGACTGACTGATACATAAGGATAAACCTATGGAAGTACTATACACATATGCAGAAGACTGTCTTAGCTTCTTAGCACTGTGAGGGACATGGCATGTACTCAATAAGGGTGTCTGAATGGGAATTCCACGTCACTAGAAAATGGTATATATGGAAACTGTCTAAAGGCAATGGAAGGCTTAGGTAGACTACTTCCTTTGGTATATATGAAGTGCTCTAAAACCAAGTAGTTAGTCCACTGACAGAGGTAGGTATGGGAAGATAAACTATGTAGAACTTTTTTTCCATGGAAGACTGAAAAGGTCTGGCTCTGCCTCTCATCAACTATGACCAGACACTACAGAAACAGTCTTTGAGATTGCTGGCAGATGGCCCAGACTTTCTCCCCTGACACAATTCTGTAACCCAAGTGGCCAGTACATGGAGAGAGCACACATCCCCGTCAGAAGCTGCCTAGACTTTCCTCCTCTAAGAGCCACACTGGGCCACCCTAGCACCCATGAACTTGGCTGGCACACTTTCCAGCAAAGCAGATTCCACTCTGTGTACTCTGAGAACAAATCATGTTTCCTCCTTACCAACAGTTTTTGCTTGCAAATGTTGGATCCAGGTATAAGGATTAACAAGGGAATATTTAGAGTGCCACACACAAAAATTCTATAGAGAAGCCATGGAGGTACATGTGGGTCTTCTAGTAGAGGTATTTTTTACTGAAAGAAAATATCAAAACATTTTCACCTTAAAAAGCTCAAGTTAATCTGATCAATTTAGCAGAATCACATAATTTATAATAATATAAGGGCTATATAGTTAATCTTAGTATCATTAGCAAAACGCTGTACTTGTAAAAGAAAAATTCAAGATAGTTAAATATTTCTCCGTAATAGTAGCTATTTACTTGGAAAATTTTTTGTTGTTTTTGAGACAGAGTCTTGCTGTTACCCAGGCTGAAGTGCAGTGGTGCACTCTCAGCTCACTGCAACCTCTGCCTCCTAGGTTCAAGCGATTCTCATGTCTCAGCCTCCTAAGTAACTGGAATTACAGGTGCACACCACCACACCTGGCTAATATTTGTAGTTTTAGAAGAGATGGGATTTGGCCATGTTGGCCAGGCTAGTCTTGAACTCCTGACCTCAAGTGATCTGCCTGCTTTGGCCTCGTAAAGTGCTAGGATTATAGGCATAAACCACTGCACCTGGCCTACTTGGAAATTATTATTATTATTATTGTTTAGATGGACTTTTGCTCTTGTTGCCCAGGCTGAATTACAGTGGCGCAATCTTGGTTCACCACAACCTCCACCTCCCGAGTTTAAGCGATTCTCCTGCCTCAGCCTCCCAAGTAGCTGGGATTACAGGCATGCGCCACCACGCCCGGCTAATTTTTGTATTTTTAGTAGAGATAGGGTTTCCTCCATGTTGATCAGACTGGTCTCAAACTCCCAACATCAAGTGATTCACCTGCCTCGGCCTCCCAAAGTGCTGCGATTATAGGCATGAGCCACTGCACCCAGCATGAGGATGTTTTATACTATTTTGCAGCAGCAAACTACTATTCAGTTTTGAACTGTGGCTTTAAAGTTAACATTATTCAATAAGGTTAATGACACAAAAAGATAATTAAAGATGGTGAATGGAAAGAATGGACTTTAAAAGCTAAGAAAAACTGGTGGGAGCTTCATTATTTGTGAATCTAAACTTGAAGGGGACAAATGAAAACTTGTGGCTGAGCTTAAAGTGCAGCAAAACCCTGCAGAAACCAGGACCCTACAGGACTCCGCACTTTGGGGAGCACTTCTGTTCTCTTGCTCCTGTTTTGTCCTGTTTTGCCCTGTTTTGTCTTTCTGAAAAGGCAACACAAAGAGCTGAGGAAAAGCCAATAGATTCATTATCATTCTACCTAATAATAAAATAATGTTCTCTTAACAAACTGTGGACACATATGGTGAAGGCATCAGAAAGAATCTAATGGAAATAATCTGGAAAAGGTCTTTTGGAATGAAGTTATGAAGCTTCCTCATCTGCAGAACGGGGGAGGGGTGATGAGAGGGGCTTGTTTGGGACCAGGAGAAGTGGGCTGGATGAATTCCAAGATCCTTTATAACTATACCTTTTAGTCATCTAAGTTAAAAGCTGAAGATCTTTTTCATTCCTGACTATGAGGCCAGTGTGGGATGTGGTTATTTGTAGGTCTTATAATGGTTATTATAAAACTATATGTTAATACTGTGTTTCCATGAAAAGCTCTAATTTTAAATGCATGTAATTTTAAATGTGATTAATATTTCCATAAAGGAGTGCACATTATATGAAAATCAAAATTTTATAAAAGCTGGGCACATTAAAAAACATACAAAATCCCAGCTCAGCTTAAGTATATGGTTGCAAGAGTGTGTGTTTTCAAAGGGTGGGGCTTCCTGTCTCTGGATTGTTTGGAAACATTCTGACAAAGCCAAATTCATTTCTCTGATATCCTGAATGCAGCAAGGAACTGGTGCCTAAAAATAGCACAAAATTGCCTGTAGTCCCAGCTACTGGCGAGGCTTAGGTGGGAGGATCACCTGACCCCAGGAGGTTGAGGCTGCAGTGAGCTGTGATCGTGCCATTGCACTCCAGCCTGGTGACAGAGTGAGATTCCGTCTCAAAAAACAAAAACAAACAAACAAAAACCAAATTAGCAGGGTGTGGTGGTATGCAGCTTCAGTGACAGAGAGAGACCTTGTGTCTAAAAATAAAAATAAATAAAATAACAAGAAAAATATTATACAAAAACCATGAAACTATTATGAATGTTTGTGTACAAATCCCCATGTGAAAATAACTCTTAATTTAAGAATTGAAATAAGTTGTATAGTAAATCCATTTTTAGGTTTTTGTTTTTTTTTTTTTTTTGAGATGGAGTCTCGCTCTGTTACCAGGCTAGAGTGCAGTGGCGTGATTTCAGCTCACGGCAACCTCCACCTCCTGGGTTCAAGTGATACTCCTGCCTCAGCCTCCTGAGTAGCTGGGACTACAGGCATGTGCCACCATGTCCAGCTAATTTTTGTATTTTAGTAGAGACATGGTTTCACCATGTTGGCCAGGATGATCTTGATCTCTCGACTTTGTGATCTGCCCGCCTCAGCCTCCCAAATTGCTGGGATTACAGGCACGAACCACCTCACCTGGCCCCATTTTTAGTTTTGAAAGGAACTACCGAACTGTTTTCCAGTGCGGCTGTCTGGTTTTACATTCCTACCACCAATGTAGGAGTGATCCAGTTTCTTTGCACCCTTGTCAACATATGATGTTTTCACTATTTTTTCACTCTAGCCATTCTGATAGGTATGTAATGATACCTTATGGTTTTATTAATAATTTGCCTTTCTTCAATAAATATTGATGTTGTACAGCTTTTCATGGGCTTACTTGCCACCTGTACGTCCCCTTTGGTGAGCTGTGTGTGTCTTTTGTCCAGTTTCTACTCAGATGTTTTTAACTATTGAGTTTTGCGAGATCTTTATATACCTACGTACGAGGACTCTGTTGAATATGTGGTTTGCAAATGCAGTATTTTCTCCCTGTCTACCGCTTGCTTTTTCATCCTTTCAGCCGGCTCTTTCCCAGAGCAAAGGCTGATTTTGATGTGTTCTAATTTATCAATTTTTTTCTCTTATGGATTTTGTTTCTGGCATCAAGTCTAACAGGTCTTCACCCAGTCCTAAGTCCTCTCTCTTATGACTTTTCTACAAGTTTTATAGTTTCACATTTAAGTTTGTCCATCATTTTTAAACACTCTGAAGAGACTGTTAAGTTAAACCTCTCTTTTTCAGGTTGGGCAAGAGGGAAGAAATGTAGTTGAGGACAGACGAAGGGGACGATAAGAAAGGGCGATGGAAGACAGGATCAGCAAACATTCCCATGAGAGAGATGCTCCAGACAGCACCCTGTTCCTCCAGGAGCTGAATCCTGAGCATGGATTCTCCCCACCCCACCACGCCCATCCCACCCACAACACTGCCCAGGACTTGCCTCGTGAGGCTAGGCAGCCTCCATCTTTATGTGGCCAAAGGGGATCTAGATAGTTGTCAGCTTTAGCTTCTGGAAAGAGACAAGCTGCCGTATCCAGTGGGTCCCAGTGGTTTGCTTAGATAGGATGCCACTCCCTATGCCAGGTGTTTGGGATAGAAGAAAGAATAACTGGAAGGTCTCAGTATTCAAAGAACCTACAGTCCAGAGAAGGACACAAAATAAGAGAGCAAGGGCTAAGGGCACAGGTAGGAGGAGAGAGGAGCAGAAAAGGGGAGTGTAACTGAGACTTGGGGAAGGCTTCCCCAGGAGACAGTATTGTAGACGTGTGACTAAGAAATTGCAAACTATGAACCTGAGAATAAGAGTTCCTGCATTTCAAAGTCCTTTCAAAGGGTACCAGTTTGAGGGCTACTCTTCTAAAAATAGGACACTGGCATTTCCCACGAGCAACAAGAACTCACAAGAAGGTGGAATGTGACTGCATAAGGCTGACAACAAGGGGAAGCCAGCCTGACATTCTCCCCACCAGCCTGGAAGTCTGGGCCTTAGCAAGTGTGAAAGGCTAGGGTTCAAGCTCAAACCCCGTGTCCTTATGTAACCTAGACCAGGCTGCAGTTTAGTTGGGCTAGGCTATGGCAAAAAGCTTACCAAGCAGAAATTCAGGGGGAAATAATTCAGCAAAAATATTTAACCCACTGAAAATAATTTATACTTGTTCATATGTTTACAAACAACCTGCTGATTAAAATGACTCTTAACTACTCATTAAAAGGAGGCCCACCCTTCAGGACCTATACTTTGTAACACTTAGTTACCATTTAATTGAAGATACAGTATAAGCAAAAATATTAAAAGGCTGCATTTCTTTATATGCTATAATTTTCCTCTGTGATGATTCTAACTTTCTCTGTCCTCAATTAGTCTGATTTAGTGATGTTTTGTCATGTATAGGCTATAAAGTCCTGATGCTATTTCTCAACTTGCCAGTCAGAGTAGCAGGATTAGTAAATTCTCAAGATTTTTAAGAAGTCAAAACTGTAGCCACCACTTTTCCCTCCCCTCCCCTCCCTTCCTTCCTACTCTTCGTTCCTTCTTACCCTTCCTTCTTCCTTCCTTCCTTTCTTCCTTCCCTAGTTTTAAATGACTGTTGGAGAAGTAACATTTATTATAAAAAATACAACATATATTTCTTGACTATAACTTAATGATCGAGAAGCATCGAATTAGAATTTGTGGTCTCTATCTTCCAATGTCTTGTATGTACTATACATAATAAAGCTGGTTCATCATCATAACTGGGGCTTTTTAAAGCCAGAATCCCATTAAGAATTCCCATAAGTAGAAACATTTTCAGAAGTTGTAGGGGACAGTAAGATTTTCTGATGTGCTGGTAAACTTTGACAGGAATATCCACTTAGGCTATTTTATTTTGAAAGAGAGATGAAAATTTGAGCAAGTGATAGCTTCCAGATATGGTAAGTCCTCACTTAACATCGATAGATTCTTAGAAACTGCCACTTAAGTGAGACAACATATAACCAAACCAATTTTATCATAGGTTCATTGATATAAACAAGAGTTAAATTCCTAGAGCATATTTCTGGCCATAAAAACATCACCCAACTTCTAAATAAAAGCCCCAAATGCTTCTAATTATTAAGCATTGAAATAAATGTGAGCTATCCATAGATTTAAGAAAGAATAAGAACAAGTAAGTTAGCTATTTACTCAATTCTTCCATTATCAGGAATAATTGAGTCTGCCAGATTGTGTCGCAGCAGCTCAGGGTTCAAGGAGGGAACTGACCCTGGACAGGATGCCATCCCCCCGCGGGTGCACCCCCACACACCCACATTCACACTGGGACCATGCAGACACGATGGTTCACCTCACATGCATAGCTCTGCAATGTGGGCAGAAACTGGAGTACCTGGAGAAACCTACAGAGACATGGGGAGACCATGCAAACTCCACAGACAGTGACTCGGACCAGGAATTGCTTTCTAGTCAATGTTGTAAGAACACGCCATTTAATGAAATACTGTTATTCAAGAACCTGCTGTTTACATATAAAAGGAAGGCCAATGTATGATCAGAAGTGCACATCTCTAATGAAGAAATCAGGAAGAGCCATTTCGCTGTTCTTTTAACACCAGCTACCCACAGGTAACAATAGTAAGTTTCCTTCAGTTACCCATTTCTTCTCCATATATAAGAAGGAAATTTCACTTCTGAAATGTTGAATTATCCTGTTTTCACACTAGCAATGTTGCATAATGGTCTTGGCTTTGCCACCTACATGCTGTCTATAGGTGGACTAAATACCTATTTCTCAGTGTCCTTACGAATAAAAATGGGATAACTGGTTTTTTTAAAAAAAGTTGTTGCTATACAGATTAAAATGAGGTCCTGTATAAGAAAGTATATATAAACACTCAAAAATATGAATAAAAATGTTCATTTTTTTAACCAAATGATTATGTCCCTTTCATTTTGTTCTGCTGTTTGCTATTGATTGCTGTTCTTATCTGTGATTTTTCTATTGATGCAAAGTTGGAGGAGTTAAGCAACCATTCCTAAGATGAAAAAAGTTATTTTCTAGACCAAAGTCAATTTTCAGCAGTAAGGAGCAGACAAAAATCCTCTTCCCCTGCCCTACACCTTCCATTGTACTAGAAAAACACAGACAACAAATAAAACAAATAAGAAAAACATGTGAAACGTTAGATGGTAGTAAGTGCTAAGGAGAAAAGCAAAGTGAAGAAAGTGAAGGAGGATAGGGCATCTATGGGAAAGGCAGGGGACAGCTCAATCTATGGAGTCAGGAAGGGCTCAAAGAGACAACTGAACACAGGGCTGGAAGAAGCCAGCGAGTGAGTCACGTGGACATCCGGGGAAATGCTTCCAGGCAGAAGGGACAGCAACCACAAGGAGGTGGGAGAGGACTTGGTATGTCTGAGAACAGCTGGAGGTCAGGGGGCTGGAGCAGAGTGAGAGCTGAGGGGGAGGAGACCAGGGAAGCAGCAGAGCTGGGTTAGGGTGGGCAGAGCACCAGAGTGACTGTTTTGTTTTGAGTCAGTCTTGCTCTGTTGCCCAGGCTGGAGTTTTGAGAAAAAGTCTCCCTCTGTCGCCCAGGCTGGAGTGCAGCTCACTGCAACCTCCACATCTTGAGTTCAAGTAATTCTCCTGCCTCAGCCTCCCCAGTAGTTGAGACTATAGGCGTGCACCACCATGCCCGGCTAATTTTTGTATTTTTAGTAGAGACAGGGGTTCATCATGTTGGCCAGGCTGTTCTTGAACACCTGACCTCAAGTGATCCACCCACCTCAGCCTCCCAAAGTGCTGGGATTACAGGTGTGAGCCACTGCGCCTGGCCCAGAGTGACTGTTCTAATGTAAACACTGCTGCTGTGCAGAGAAGGAAGGCAAGGGCAAGGGTGAACCCAGGCCAGTGAGGAGGCACTGGCAGTGACCCAGGGATGAGGCCATAGCAGCCTGGAGCAGGCAGCATCAGTGGAGGTGGAGGTGCTGTTGGACTCCAGTGAGTATTTTTTATCTGAGCAATTAGAAGGACAGCACAGCCATCTAATAAGCTGGTAAAGACTTTGAGAAAAGAAGGTTTTGGAGGCTGATGTCAGTGGCAAGTCTGGGGCACGTTATATGTGAGTCGTGTTAGATACCTACCTAGAAATGTTGAGTAGGCAATTGGTGAGATCAATCTAAACTTAAGGAGAAATGTTCTGGTTGGAGGTACCAATAATCATCAATTTAAGATGATATTTGGAGCCAAGAGGAGGGGCTAGCTCACAAAGCAGGGTGTAGATACCAAGAAGAGATCTGAGACCAGGCTTTGGGCATACCCATGGTAAGAGGTCTGGGAGAAGTAGCAATGGTGACTAAGAGTGGCCAGTAAGACAGAGCATGGCGTCTTGGAAGCCAACTGTAGAACACGTTTGAAGAAGCAACTGATTAACTGTAACCTGTGTCAAATGCCACTGCTAGGCTAAGAAGATGACAACAGAAAAATCACCAAAATGAACACTCCAAGTCCTCAGAAAAGCATGTTAAACCAGGTTTTAATGCTTTAATAAGGTCTTAAGTTTAAGATGAGAATTTGCACAAGTATTAATCTCCTCTCCCAAATCTCACCAAAATGACTCTAAAAATAATAACGGACAAAGAGACAATATTGGTCAGGCTATGTCTCTTTCTCTCTCTCCCCTAAACTCTAAACAGCTGCTGGGATCAATTTAAAGACGGATTTTCCTGCTTAAACTGACTGTTCATCCCAAGAAATCCAGAGGCATCAAAGCCCCAGAGATACTAAAGGAAATACAAAACCTCCCAGGATCCCAACAGGTTTGTGAGTAGGTAACAATACAGGTGGAGTGACAAGAAGACACACATAAAACGTCAAGCAAAATAAAGAAGACAAATGTCAATCTTCAAAATAAATTGTACTAATAATCCAGCATAGTTTTCACTATTCTATGACAAGGCAGCAGAGAGTGCTGGCTTACCAGTGGCCAGGGGGAGATCAACATTCACACCAGTGGCCAGGGGAAGGTCAACATTCACATGGATACCTTGAGCTTCTCAATTCCCAGTCTTACTTAACTCCACTCCCTCTCAGCTACACATGTGCATGGGCACACAAGGGACTTCTCCATCATCCTAAACTGCCTCCTCCCCCAAATCACTGCACTCACACCTCCCAACCACACACTTAACTCCTGTCTTTGGAACTTTCTTATCTTGCCTCTTGACCCCTCCAATCCATTCTCCACACTGCACTCAACTGATCTTTAACAGACACCTCACCACCACTTCTCCTGCTTTTAATCCTGCAAAACTGAAGCCCATATCCTTAACATGGCCTACAGGTCCTGCAGATTGGACCTTCCTCCCAGCCTGGTCCGACATCTTTCAATCCACTGGGATAGCCCCAGTGAGGGTCCTGCTCGTTCTGGGATGGCACCATGTTGCTTCCCAGCTCAGGCCTGCACCTATGCTGCTCCTCTCATTGCCTTCTCCACCAGTGCCTGACATGGCATATTACCGTTAGAAAGCTTTCCGTTAATAACTATTTCTGTATTCACTTGCTGATTTGAAATCAGAACTGTGAGGGACTTACACACAGAGAAGGGAGACCTGGATAAAAGGGGATAATGGAAAGCAGAGACAGCAAAAAAGATCAGTTCATTCAGTCATTCTGGACATACAGAAGAGGTTGGGGAGGTGCAGGTATATTGGAGCAGTAGAAATCTTAAAAGAGCCAGGGGTCAACATACCAGCCCTACAAAAGAAAAGAAATGCTGGGATCAAGGAAAATGGTGAGAATACATACAAATGTCTGATTCAAGTACTTTTTGAAGAAATTAGTAAATATTTATTGAACACTTACTGTATGCAAGGCAATATACTACAAAATGATATATACTTTATTTTTGTTGGCTTATATTTAATTTTTTTGAGACAAAGTCTTGCTCTGTCACCCAGGCTAGAGTATGGTGGTGTGATCATGGTCCACTGCAGCCTCAAACTCCCGAGCTCAAGCAATCTTCCCCCCTCAGCTTCCAGAGTAACTGGGACCACAGGTACATACCACCACAGCTGGCTAATTTTTGTATTTTTTGTAGGGAAGAGTTTTGCCATGACACCCAACCAAGAACCAGCCTTTTGATTTTTTTCTTTTTTCTTTTGCTTTCCTATTTTAAATTCTATTAATTTCTGCTCTTTATTCCTCCCTTCTTTTGCTTGCTTTGGGCTGATTTTGCTCTCCTTTTTCTAGGTTCTTGAGGTAGTAAGTTAGGTTACTGATTTGACACCACTCTACACTTTTAAAGTAAGCAGTTAGTGCCATTCATTTCCCTTTCATCCACTGCTATGGCTCCACCCCACATATTTTGAATATGTTTTCAATATATGTTTTTATTTTCAATTATGTGTATTTTTACATTTTCTTTGAGAAAACTTTCTCTTTGACCCATTGATTATTTAGAAGTGTTGTTTTCTTTCCAGATGTTTAAAGATTTTTCCTGTTGTGTTTCTGTTACTGTTTCCTAGTTTGATTTCATCGTGGCAGAGAACATACTCACGTGATTACAGTTATTTTAAATTTTCTGAGGCATGTTTTATGACCCAAAATAAGATCAAATATGGTCTTTCTTGGTGAATATTCCATGAGTGCTTGGAAAAAAAAAACAGTTTCTGTTGAGGGCTGGGTTACTGTTTTACAGATGTGAATCAGATCCTCTTAGATGTGTTGTTCACATCTTCTTTCTCCTTGCTGATTTACTATCTAGTTGCTGAGAGGGTGCTGTGATCTCCAGCTATAATTGTGGGTTTGTCTAGGTCTCTTCAGCTTTATCAATTTTTGTTTTGTGCATTTTTGAGGCTATGGTATTTGGTGCATACGAATAGTCATATTTTAAGCTATGATAAGCATATCTTAAAATGCTGAAAACTCTTAGCTATTATCTATGTAGACTGTCTGATAGATTTTATAGTAGTAACAGAAGAAGTTGACTAGAAACAAATTTAAAAATAAGTTTCTGCCGGGCGCAATGGCTCACGCCTGTAATCCCAGCACTTTGGGAGGCCGAGGCGGGTGGATCACGAGGTCAAAAGATCGAGACCATCCTGACCAACATGGTGAAACCCCGTCTTAAAAAAAAAAAGTATAACATAGAAATTAAAAAAATAAAATATAGAAAAGGCTGGTTCTTTAGGGGAAAAAAATCAGTAAAATTGATAAACTTCTAGCAAGACCGACAGAAATAAAAAGCAAGGAAACACAAAAAATATTAAGAATAAAATAAGAGATATCACTGCAGAGCCTAAAGTCATTATTAGCATAATAATCAAATACCACAGGCAATTTTATACTCTGAAATTTGAGGCCAGGCGTGGTGGCTCATACCTGTAATCCCAGCACTTTGGGAGGCTGAGGTGGGTGGATCACGATGTCGGGAGTTCTAGACCAGCCTGGCCAACATGGTGGCCCATCTCTACTAAAGTGCAAAAATTAGCCTGGCATGGTTGTGTGTGCCTGTAATCCCAGCTATGTGGGAGGCTGAGGTAGGAGAATCACTTGAACATGGGAGGCGGAGGTTCCTGTGAGCCGAAATCTTGCCATTACACTCCAGCCTGGGCCACAAAAGCAAGACTCCATCCCCACTTCCCACAAAAAAAAAGAAAAGAAAGAAAAGAAATTTGATAACTCAGAAGAAATGGGCAAATACCTCAAAAACCACAAATAGCCAACACAGATGAAACAGACAATCTAAATAGCCCTACTACCATTTTAAAAAATGAATATCTAATTTAAAAACTCCCAAAAGATAAGTTTCCAGGGCCAGATGGTTTCACTAGAGAATTCTACCAAACATTTAAAGAAGAATAATGCCAATAAAAATCCCTGCAAGATATTTGTAGATATAGACAAGATTATTCTAAAGTTTATATGGAAAGGAAAAGAAATTAGATTAACTAAAAGAATTTTGAAAAAAATAAAATGAGAGAAATTGGTCTTCCAGATCAAATTTCAGGACTTAGTATATAGCTATGGTTAAGACTATGTAGTATTGGCAAAGGAATACAAACAAAGATCAGTAGAACCCAGATATAATCCTACACGAACATACCTGGGAGCCAGGCATGGTGGCACCTGCCTTCTACCTGTATCATATATGCCCAACTCTTTTTTCACAAAGGTGCAACAGCAATTCAGTAGAAGGACAGCCTTTTGGACAAATGGTGCTAGAGCAACTCGACAATCACAGGCAAAAAAAAAAAAAAAAGACCCTGGATCTAAACCTCACACATTATACAAAAGTTAACTCAAAATGTATGACACTAAGTATAAAACTATTTTTAAAAAAATTTTTTAAGGTAAAAAAATGACAAAATCTTTGAGCTCTCAACCTAGGCAAAAATTTCTTAGACCTGACACTAAAAGGACAGTCCACAAAAGGAAATATTGATAAACTGGACATCATCAAAACTTAAAACTTTTTGTTCTGCTAAAGACCCTGTTATGAGGATTAAAAGCTACAGAATGAAAGAAAATATTTGTAAACCACCTATCTGACAAAAGACTAGAATATATAATGGACTCTTAAAATTAAACCGTAAAAAAACGACGGTCCGAGAAAAAAACGACGGTCCGAGTAAAAAACGAACGAAAGACAGACATTTCACTGAACACGATATTCAGATGGCTAATGGACCACAACAAGACATTCAACATCGTCATTCCTCAGAGTAATGCAAATTAAAACCACAATGAGACATCACTGTGGTTTTAGTGACATACCTATGTGGTGACAACACCAAATGCTGGTGAGGATGTGAAAAAATTGGATCTCTCATACATTGTTGGGAATGTGATACAGTACAGCCACTCTGCAAAACAGTTTGGCAGTTTCTTAAAATACTAAACACGCAATTACCATACCCAGCAATTGCACTCTTGGGCATTTATCCCAGCAAAATAAAAACTTAGGTTCACACAAAAAAACTGTACACAAATATTCATAGCAGCTTAATTATAATATCCCCAAACTGGAATCAGCACAGATGTTCTTCAACAAGTGAATGGTTAAACTGTGGTACATTCATCCCATGGAATATTATTCAATAATAAAAAGAAGAACTTGGATGTATCTCTAAAAAATTATGTTGAGTAAAATAAGCCAATCCCAAAACTTGCATACTATTTTGGATTTTAAATTCCATTTATATAACATTTTGAAGTAATAAAATTTTAAAAACGGAGAACAGATGAGTTCTTCCGGTGTTTGGGGACCAGCAGAGGGGAAGGGATGGGCTGGAGGAATGCGGGTGTGATTGTAACAAGGCAACACAAGACATTCTCCTGGTGTTGAAAATGTTCCAGATCTCAATCCAATGGTAGATACACGAACCCATGCAGGTAATACTGTACAGAACTTATTATGCACACATTCAAATAAAACTGGGGACCTGAATAAGATCAGAGGATTACATCAATGTTAATATCCTGGTTCTACTTGTATAAAACATTACCATTTGGGGACATTGGACAAAGTATACAAGGTATTTCTCTGTAACAATTCTTATAACCACACAGGAAACTTTCAATTAAAAATTTTAAACATGATGTAACGAGAGATACACTCTTAGGTGACTCTGCTTTTCCTCCCACAGGAGTCATACTTAACACAATAGCCAAGCTATAAAAGTTGAATGAGAGGAACTGATGTCTTATGGTTACTTATCAACATATCTAAAGCAAAATAAATACAAGCATAGTTTTTAAAATTTCAAAGCACTATAAAATGCAATTTTACAAGGTTACTAAATGTGCTTGTTTTCAGGATCCTGAAGGCAATTTCCTTGTATCAAAACCCCACATATTCTTTGTTGAGAATGACTTACACAATGCTATTCTGCATTACCCGGTAATAAAATGATGGGTGTTTTTTTCCAAGAGAGAATATATCCAAGAGTAATGACACAGCTGCAGTTAGAGTAGATAGTCGCTATACTTTCACCACATCACCACTAGGTTTCCGTGAATTCTTCGTGAGAAAACTGGGATTCATATGTCAGTTTTTTCACTTAGTTTATAGTACATGCAAAAATGACAAGGCCAGTCTCCTGCTATGTTATTTCCAAAGAAAATTACTTGGAAAAACCATACCTTTAACCAAACTCTAAATCTATGTGTAAAATATAATATTTTATACATCATATAAAATACCAAAAAACATACAACGGTACCAAAACGAGATGAGACACAAAAGATTCTGTGCACTGGTAGCTGCAGGATGGTTTCTGTAATAAGTTGCATGGTGTGGTTTCCAATAAGACATGTCCTAATCCCAGAACCTAGGAATGTGACCTTATTGGAAAAAAGCGTCGCCATAGATGTACGTTAAGGATTTGGCGCTGAGGAGATCATCCTCGATTATCCAGATGGGCCCTATGTCCAATGAGAAGTGTCCTTATAAGAGGGAGGCAGAGGAAGATTTGTCCAAGACAAAAGAGGGGAAGGTGATGTGAAGATGGAGGCAAAGATTAGAGAGATGTGGCCACACGCCCAGGAATGCCAGGGCATCACCAGAAGCTGGGAGAGACAAGGAACACATTCTCCCCTGGGTCTCCCACAGGGCATGCAACCCTGCCAGATTTTGGAGTTTCAGCCTTCAAAACTGTGAGAGAAATGATTTCTATTGTTGAAGTCACCAAGTGTGTGGTAATTTATGACGGCAGCCACAGAACGGTTAGACTCCCTTCTCCCAGAGTACAATCCACGCATCTGCCAATCAAAGCAACAAAGTATGAAGATAACTACTTTTAAAACTCAAGACAAAAGAAACCTCAAAAATACTAGCTTATGTAACCATGAGACCTTCAAACTGGCCTGGAATTCAGAACAAATGAGAAACAGTCAAACAGAAAGCTATCATTGAGGAGGGAAAAGAAAGGTTAGAAACAACTAATTTTTAATTCTGTTCAAAGAGAAGCAGCACTGTCAAAATATCCAATAAATAATTCCTTTAAGCAATCTGCAAAGAATAAGCATAAAATTGTGAATATGAATTAAATTGATACTTTCACTGTATACCAGAAACACTACTTTAAAATATAACGGAAAAAACACTCCATTCACAAAAGTAGTGAAAAATACGCAACGTAGTTTCAAGGAGTAACTTTAACCAACCTTACATAGACCTATATAAAAAAAAAGAAAAGCTTTTATTAATTATTAATTGTTTATATCTTCAAGAACTTGAACAAGTGGGACCTGCTTGGTTGTTGAGTGGAAAACAGAGTATTGTAAGGTACAAGTTAGTCTTAAGATGCTGACAGGTGTGACACATGCAAAAATAGTCCCGAATATATTTTTTGAGCAAATTTAATCAAATGACTTCAAAGTACAACTGGTATAAAAATCTAGTGAGATCACAACACAAAGAATAGATAAATGTTTGAAGTTATAGATATCCCAATTGCTCTGATTTGATCATGACACATTGCATACATGTATCAAAATAGCACGTGTATCTCCAAAATATGTAAACTATTCTATATCGTAATTTTTTAAAGTGAGAAAGAAAGGATTTATAAACACTTATAGCCAGGCATAGTGGCTCACACCTGTAATCCTAGCACTTTGGGAGGCCAAGGCAGGTGGATCACTGGAGGTCAGGAGTTCAAGACCAGCCTGGTCAACATGGTGAAACACTGTCTCTACTAAAAATACAAAAATTAGTTGGGCCTGGTGGCACGTGCCTGTAATCCCAGCTACTCCAGTGGCTGAGGCACGAGAATCGCTTGAACTCAGGAGGCAGAGGTTGCAGTGAGCCAAGATAACACCACTGCACTCCAGCATGGGCGACAGAGCAAAACTCCGTTTCCAAAAAAAAAGACTTATAAAGTAAACTAATGGGCATAATGATGACAGGGTCTGCTAAATATTAAAACAGGATATAAAGGTACACTTATTAAAACATAAGGAACAACAAACAGCTACATGAAGCATATGTCCATACAAAAAGTTGTATGCAAACATTCATAGCAGCATTATTTCGTAAGAGCCAAAAGGCAAAAACGGCCCAACTGTGCTTCAATTGATGAATGGATAAATAAGACGTGGCATAACCATACAATAGAATATTATTCAGTCATAAAAAGGAACAAAGCTGGGAGAGGTGGCATGCACCTGTAGTATCAGCTACTCAGGAGGCTGAGGAGGGAGGATCAGTTGAGCACTGGGCAACATAGTGAGACCCTGTCACTTTTTTTTTTTTAAAAGGAGGCCCCACTCAGACATCTGCTGAGTGGTCTCCTGATTCAACCATTCTTTCTCTTATATTACATGGATCAGGCCTCAGGCCACGGTCATGTTTTTTCTTGTCACAATGACAAGAAAAGCAGGGAAGGCCTTTCTACAGACAAACAAAAAGAAAATATGGCAAAACAAAAAACAAAAAAAATACAAAAATTAGTTCACCAAAAATACAAAAATTAGTTGGGCATTGTGGCACACACCTGTAGTGAAGAAGGCAGACATAAATGATGCAGAACTGAATGCTGATGTCATGCATGTTCTCTGTTTCAGCCTTTTTCCGAGACCAAGATGCATTCTTGCTTTTGGGGATTGGGAGACACTCCAATATTCCACTATGGGTTTCTTTTACTTCTCCAGATATTGATATATAATACAATACAATGCAGATGAACCTTGAAAACCCAGACACAAAAGACCATATACTGCACTATTCCATTAAAATGTTCAGAACAGATAAATCCATGAGACAGAAAGTAGATTAGTGGTTGCCAGAGACTGGGGGAAGGGGGAATGGGGAATGACTGCTAATGGGCAGAATGTCTTTTGGGTGTGATGAAAGTCTTCTGGAACTATAAAGTTATATTTGTACCTTGTATCATGTCAAAAAATAAACTTCAGATTGAGTAAAGATTTAAAAACAGAAAATAAAGTCATGAAAGAACAGTTGGCCCTCCACATCTGTGAGTTCTGCATCCATGGATTCAACTAACATCAGATTGGAAATTAAAAAAAATATATATGGGTGCCATCTGTACCAAACATGTACAAACTTTTTTTCGTGTCACTATCCCCTAAATAATACAACACATAACAATTATGTACAGAGCATTTACATTATATTACGTATTATAAGTAATCTACAGATGATTTAACTTACACCAGAGGGTAGGTGTAGGTCATATGCAAATATTATTCAATTTTATATAAGGAACTTGAACACCCACGGATTTTGATATCTGAAGAGGGTCCTGGGACAATCCCCATGTACACCAAGGGACAACTGTACTATAAGAAAATAAAGAATAACATTTCTATAATCTTTTATTGGGGAGTCTAGTCTATTAGAGAAGTTATAAAAAACACATAGACTTAAGCATATAAATATTACAAACTTCCACAAGATGAGAGACTTCTTGAATGGATGTTTGTTTTTCTTTGAAAGGATGTTTCTATTTACATATCTTACCCATTTCCTGTTTAGAAAAAAAAAAAGTACAGCTTGCTGCCAGCGCTCATTTCTCAGGGTAAACGGGAAATGGGTTAAAAGGCCTATTATGTATGTACTAGACATCTGCTGAGTGGTTTCCCGATTCAGCCATTCTTTCTCTTATATTACATGGATCAGGCCTCAGGCCATGGTCATGTTTTTTCTTGCCACAATGACAAGAAAAGCAGGGAAGGCCTTTCTACAGACAAACAAAAAGAAAATATGGCAAAACAAAAAACAAAAAAAAATACAAAAATTAGTTCACCAAAAATACAAAAATTAGTTGGGCATGGTGGCACACACCTGTAGTGAAGAGGGCAGACATAAATGATGCAGAACTGAATGCTGATGTCATGCATGTTCTCTGTTTCAGCCTTTTTCCGAGACCAAGATGCATTCTTGCTTTTGGGGATTGGGAGACACTCCAATATTCCACTATGGGTTTCTTTTCTTACTTAAAAGATGTTTAAATAAATATATTTTATTATATTAAAAATGAATTAATTTCTTCTTCTTTTTTTTTTAGATAGAGTTTCACTCTTGTTGCCCAGGCTGGAGTGCAATGGCGTGATCTCGGCTCACTGCAACTTCCATCTCCCAGGTTCAAGCGATCATCCTGCCTCAGCCTCCCAAGTAGCTGGGATTACAGGCACCGGTCACGATGCCTGGCTAATTTTTTGTATTTTTAGTAGAGATGGGGTTTCACCATGTTGGCCAGTCTGGTCTCAAACTCCTGACCTCAGGTGATCCACCCACCTCAGTCTCCTAAAGTGCTGGGATTACAGGCGTGAGCCACCACACCCAGCCTAAAGATGATTCCATTTCTTTAACTCAGTAATTCTGCCGTCAGAACTATGGAAACAGGCCAGGTGTGGTGTCTTATCCTGTAATCTCAACACTTTGGGAGGCCGAGGTGGATGGATTCCTTGAGCTCATGAGTTTGAGACCAACCTGGGCAACACGGCAAAACCTCATCTCTACAAAAAATAAAAATATTAGCCAGGCGTGGTGGTGCACACCTATGGTCCCAACTACTCAGGAGGCTGAGGTGGGAGGATGGCTTGAGCCCAGGAGGCAGAGGTTGCAATGAACCAAGACTGTACCACTGCACTCCAGCCTAGGTGACAGAGCCAGACCTCATTTCAAAAATAAAATTAAAAAATATAGAAACAGCTGCAGGTAGAAATATTAATACAATGATTATATACTGAGTTCCTACTATGTGCCAGGCACTGTTTAAGGCCATGTGGATACAGTGCTTCTGAAGACAGCCTGTGAAGAATTATTTCCTTCCTGTTTTTGAGGTAGGGTCTCGCTCTATCACCCAGGCTGGAGTACAGTGGCACAATCATGGCTCACTGCAGCCTCAACTTCCCAGGCTCAATCAATCCTCCCACCTCAGCCTCCTGAGTAGCTGGGACTACAGGCACACATGACCATGCCCAGCTAGGTTTTTCTATTTTTCTTTTTTTTTTTTTTGGTAGAGACAGGGTTTTGCCATGTTGCCGAGGCTGGTCTCAAACTCCTGGGCTCAAGTGATCCTCCTACCTTAGCTTTCCTAGTAGCTGGGACTACAGGTGTGTGCCACCATGCCCAACTAATTTTTGTATTTTTGGTGAACTAATTTTTGTATTTTTTTTGTTTTTTATTTTGCCTTGTTGCCCTGGCTGGTCTCAAACTCCTGGGCTCAAGGGATTCCGTGGCCTCAGCCTCCCATTAATGCTGGGATTACTGGTATGAGCCACTGTACCCAACCTGAAGAATTATTTCTAGTAAGAGAAACCTCTTAGTTGGATGTCCAGTAACTGAGGATTGATTGTGAACTATTTACTTGACATTAGTTACATTAATGTTACTTAAGCATTAACATGCTATTTGTAATAACAAGGGAAAAGTATGTTATTTTGTTAAGTGAAAGAAACAATTAACTTGTAGTTTAATCATAACTATATAAAAACATTTTAAGCCTATATATAGAAAAAAAGGTTGAAAGGATCAAAGTGTTCACATCTATTATATTTGACTGATGAGAGACTATGGTAGCATCTTCTGTTGTAGAAAATATCCAAATTTTTTATCATGAGCAAACCTACTTTGGAAAATACAATAAAACAAAGTCAAATATTAAGAAGAGCTTTGGGAAAACAGAACCCAAAGTGCAAGGCATCAGACGTATCCATCATCCAATTATAAAGTCTTAGGCTCTGATCCTACAGCAATCTACCACAAACTCTAGGCAACAGGGATGGGACTTCCTGCCCCATGCACAGAGGTAGCCCCGGTAAGAAGGCAGAGAGGCTGGCAGTCAATGTGGGGGCTCCCACCCACAGCTCCTGTCAGGAAGTGGCTATGAAACCGGGTTCCTCAGAGCCATCACGGTTCTCTGGAGGTAAACTGGGGTAGGGGGTGGCTAGAGGAGGTAAATAGGGGTCCAGCTTCCTTTGCCTTCTCAGCCTGGTGCTCTTGATCACAGGTAGCTTTCCACAAACTCTAAGTTGAAAATGCAAGCAGCTTCTTCCAAGAATTGTTTTTGCTCTCTAGAGAATTCTCTTCATTAACGCTGTTAGTATCTCTTGACTGGAAGGCACCATTCAGAACATTTCTGTGTACTTCCTGAATCACCTCCATGATTTTCAGATATTTTAGAAACCTGGATGTTTTCCTCTAATGAAATCTCCTGTGTATACTCAGGATAAAAGAGAAAGAGGAGAGAAAAGGAAAAAGGAGGCCTTGTGCTGTTGTGAAACCCAACAGCTCTGGGGAACCCAGTTTCAAAGCTACTTCCTCAAACAGGAGCTGTAGGTGGGAGCCCCCACACTGACAGCCAACCTCTCTGCCTTCTTGCTGAAGCTACCTCTATTCAAGGGTAAGGAAGGCCCAGCCCTTCTGCCTAGAGATTTTGGTGGATTGCTTGAGAGTCAGAGCCCATAGATTCTGCTGCCCAGATCTGACCACATCCCAAACTCTGACCTCAGAAGGAAGTGCTCTCTCTCCTCCCCCTGGAATTCTGTTTCACTGTTTAATGCACCTCCCCTTCTGCACTCCTGTTCCCTGGTTCCAGGGAGCAGAATGTGATGACAGGGCACCTATGCTGTCCATTCCATCCTCAAGTAATCCAGAGGTACCGTCGGATTTGCACAGCTATACTTAGAAGACATTTCGCACTTGCCCCAGGATAACCCCCTCAACTCCCTCATCCTTGGCAACCACTACTCTACTTTCTGTTTCTACGAATTTGAACAAATTTGAACATTTCATTTAAATGCAATGATACAATATGTGGCCTTTTGTTACTTACTTCCTTCATTTACCCCAATGTTTTCAAGGTTCCCCCATGTGTAGCGTGCATTAAAACATCATTATTTTTTATGGGTGAACAGTATTCTATTGTATGAATATACTATGGATATAACACATTTTGTTTGTCTGTTTTTTAGCTGTTGAACATTTAGGCCATTTCCATCTTTTGGTTATTAGGTAATGCAGGCATATCTCATATTGTGCTTTGATTTACTGCACTTTGCAGATATCGAGTTTTTTAAACAGAAGGTTTATGGCAACCTTATATCGAGCAAGTCGACAGATACCATTTTTCTAACAGCCTGTACTCACCTTGTTAGCATTTCTTAGCAAAAATTTTAAATTAAGGTATGTACATTGTTCTTCTTACATGTAATGCTACTGCACACTTAACAGATTACACTATAGTGTAAACATAACTTATAAAAGTTCACTGGAAACCCAAAAAATTTGTGTGATTCACATTATTTCAAAACACAACATGTGCTTCATTATGGTGTTCAGGAATGGAACCTGCAGTATCTGCAAGGTAGGCCTGTAATGCTGTGAATATGCTTGTACACATATTGTATGGACATATGTTTTCAGTTCTCTTGGGTACATACCTTAGGAATGAAATTGTTGGTTCACATGATAACTCTCTGTTTAACGTAGACGTGGAAACTGTTCAGGAACTGCAAATCCTTTTCCACAGCAGTGACACTATTTCACACTCCCACCAGCATGCATAAGGGTCCCCATTTCTCTACATTCTTGCCAGCACTTATTACTGCTCTTCTTTCTGCTTACAGCCATTCCAGTGGATGTGAAGTGGTATCTCACTGTGATTTGGATTTTGATTTGCATTTCCTGACAACCCATTTATGCCAGACGTTGCAATTTTTTGAATTGAAGACATGTGTGAAAAATCAGACCTTGGCGATGACCTTGAGCAGTAGGATATAAATAACTCCCACAGGCTTAGCGTTCCAGTAGTAGAATGCTAGGCATAAATGGGCTTCAACGATGCTGGCATCTTTTCATGTGCTTATTATCCATTTGTATGTTGTCTTTGGAGACATGTCTACTCAAGTCCTTTTCCACTTTTTAATTGGCTTGTCTTTTTATTGTTGATTGGTAAGAGTTCTTTATATATTCTGGATATTAGACCCTTTTCAGATATAGGGTTTGCAAATATTTTCTCCCATTGTGTGGGTTGTCTTTTCAATTTATTTACTTTGGTGGGGGGGGCGGGCAGAGGAGGGGATTAGGGAATACCAAGAATGCCTTTTCTCTTTATTGATGGTATCCTTTAAAGCACAAAAGATTTAAATATTGATGAAGCTCATTTTTTCTATTTTTTTTCTTTTGTCACTTATGTTTTTAGTGTCATATCTAAGCAATCATTCCTTAATCCAAGGTCATCAAGACTCTCTCCTGTGTTTTCTTCTAAAAGTCTCATAGTTTTAGCTCTTATGTTTAGGTCTGTGATTCATTTTGAGTTAATTTTTGTGTATGGTATGAGGAAGGGGTCCAACCTCATTCATTTGCAGGTAGCTGTACAGTTATCCCAGCATCATCTGTTGAATTCTCTAGTTACGAAGCACTGAATCCTAGTCCAACCTCTCCATTTTACAGATAAGAAAATTTAAGCCTGGAAAGATCATGTTAAAATTACTTTGTGTTACAAATAAAAGAAAATACATCTGGAAGGAGAGACACTAAATCAATAACAACAACAAAAAAAAAATACAGAGAAAGAAAAAACTTTTTGTTTCTGTTCCTCAGAGTTTCTAATTCCAGTGACAGGTAAACATTACAACATGGGATGTTCAAGACTAATCACAGAAATATACGAAGTGGGGGTGAAATCACAGAGAAAAGACTGATTAACTGCCTGGTGATTGAAGCTAAGATTCACCAGAGAGGGTCATCCTACTCAGAACAAACAAAAAACCCTCATATACAAAAGCCTCTAAGCTGGAATGTTATGGGAAGTGTACATGTGGCAAGATCTTAAGCTGAGGCAGAAGGAAAGAGGAGTGATGGGAGCTAAGGCTGAAGCAGAGTTGGAGCCAAACACCAGGCTGCATTTACCCTTCTGAGGTTGGCAATAGGTTTTTTTTTTTTGAGACAGAGTCTCATTCTGTCGCCCAGGTGGAGTGCAGTGGCATGATCTCGGCTCACTGCAACCTCCCCATTCTGGGCTCAAGCAATTCTCCTGTCTCAGCCTCCTGAGTAGCTGGGATTATAGGCATCCACCACAGGGTTTTACCATGTTGGCCAGGCTGGTCTTGAACTCTCGACTTCAGGTGATCTGCAACCTCCCCCTTCTGGGCTCAAGCAATTCTCCTGTCTCAGCCTCCTGAGTAGCTGGGATTACAGGTATCCAAAACAGGGTTTTACCATGTTGGCCAGGCTGGTCTTGAACCCTTGACTTCAGGTGATCTGCTTGCTTTGGCCTCCCAAAGTGCGGGGATTACAGGTGTGAGCCACCGTGCCCAGCCGGCACTAGGTTTTTATAACAAGGCAATGACACCACCAGATCTGTGCTTTAGAAATCTAATTGCGCGGCTGGGCGAGGTGGCTCATGCCTGTAATTCCAGCACTTTGGGAGGCCAAGGCGGGCAGGAATTTGAGACCAGTCTGGCCAACATGGTGAAATCCTGTCTCTACTAAAAATACAAAAATTAGCCAGGCGTCGTAGTGGGCACCTGTAATCCCAGCGACTCGGAAGATTGAGATAGGAGAATCTCTTGAACCCGGGAGGCAGAGGTTGCAGTGAGTCCAGATTACACCATTGCACTCCAGCCTGGGTGACAGAGCAAGACATTGTAAAAAAAAAAAAAACAAACAAAAAAAAACAAATCTGATTGCTTGCAATATGGACCATGGGTAGTAGGAGTCAGAGGCTGGAGGAAGGGTTTAGGTGATTCTTGCAAAAGGTCACAACAAGAGCCTCAGCCCACACCCAGTTCTCAGATGCAGCTGGTAGATATGTGTTGTTTGGCTAGAACAGTGTTTTTAAAGCATCTTGAATTCCTGATTGAGGAGGAGGCAGAGGCAAGCTCTCTCTGGGGTGTCACAACCCCAACACTCCCTCTTTAGGCTTGCTCAGGCAGAAGCACCCATTTATGTTACTGGCTTGGCCCTGGTAAGCATTTCAGTTTGAGACCTACGCCTAAACTAAGGCAATGATGATGTAGAAAAAGAAGAGCACATGTACTCTCAGGACAATTTAGAAAGTGGGCTGGCAGTACTGCTCTTTGGTGGTCAAGAACACAGGGTGATGTTCATCTGTGGACTTCAACGTGCCTCACCCACACCCCATCCCCCAGAATGATGACAAAGCTTTTGCTGAACGTGCTACTTTGAACAGCTTGCAATCCTGGTTCATGGCCTCTCATGGAAATAACAAAAAATACAGTCTTTTTAAATGTCTTGGGAACTGTGTTTTCTTTCCTGCTGAAGCTTTGGATAGTAGACCTTTCAATTCTCCAGGAAGCAAAGGTTCTTTTAAACCACAGGCTTCAACTGGGTGCAGTGGCACATGCCTGTAATCCCAGCATTTTGGGAGGCCAAGGTAGGCAGATCTCAAGGTCAGGAGGTCAAGACCATCCTGGCCAACATCATGAAACTCCCTCTCTACTAAAACACGAAAAATTAGCCGGGCGTGGTGGCGCGTGCCTGTAGTCCCAGCTACTCAGGAGGCTGAGGCAGAAGAAGTGCTTGAACCCAGGAGGCAGAGGTCTCAGTGAGCCACGATTGCGCCACTGCATTCCAGCCTGGCAACAGAGCAAGACTCCGTCTCAAAAAACAAAAACAAATAAACCACAGGTTTCAACTTTCCAAAGTTGTTTAAGGATTCTGGTGCTAGCCAATGATACAGTATTACTTTTGTCTTAAATTGGTATCTTTCAGAAGATTTATAGTTCTCAAAATTAAAAAGCTGCACCCTAGTTACAATACAATATTTTGTTTTCTTTTTAACTTCATTCACTCTCAAGTCTTTATTCAGAGTGTAAGTTCCTGGAGGGTAGGGACTGTGCTTCTCATTTAGCTTAGTAATCTAAGAGCTTAACAAGGTTCCTAACCCATAGGAGGGGCTTGTTGAGAACTGTATAGGTTTCCTGCTGTAAACACTGTTATCTATCAGCTCTTTTCAGCTCCAGTTTCCTGCAGGCATCTGGGCCAGGTTCAACTGTAAAGGGCTCTCACCCATATAAGAGGAAAAAGGCAGTAGAGGAAGGAACCTGGAAATTAACCTCTGCGCATTTCAGGATCTTTCTTGTGGTGCTGGCATTTTGTGGGCCTGGCAGGAACAGGCTTCCAGTTCCTGTCTGTCTTATCACTATCTCCACCTTTCTTATCAGCCTCGTGGGGAGCTTTCTCTCCTACAAATCCTTTATACTTGGCACACTTTTTTCTTGGCCTTACTGGGTACCAAGGGTGAACATTTGTATGCTACTATTTCTTTTAAGTGTTTTGCTTTACAAACACCTATATTCTGTTGGCGAAACTGTTTTCTAAAATTAAAACATATTTATTATATAATAAAAGGCAAATGTGCAACTAAATTTTCTTCTTCTGTACCAGTGACATACCCAGAGCACCCTTCCAATTCTGCGATTTGAAGGTTCAAGAAACCACGAAAGTTCCTGTGAGCCAAAAGCTTTATAATTTGCTTGAGTTGGAAATCTACAAGTGAATTTTAACAGGGTAAGCAATCTGTAACAGGATCAGGAAACTATTCAAGGACAAGAATAGACTGTTTTTCTTGGTTTTAGCTATACAAATCAACACCAATCCCTCTGATAAGATGAGAATTACTCTTTCAGCAGTTACTGACAGTAGCAAATGCATGAAGATATCAACAAATAGCACCAATTTCAAGCCTAAAAGAAGGGGAAATGCAGCCGATGATGCTAACAAATGTTAATGTAAACTCTGCAGTTTATTCCACTCCACATTGTTAAAAATTTTACCCTGCCAGGCCCACTGCAACCTCAAAATAATACTTTTCCCAACATAAAGGGCTGCTTCTTTCAAATTCTCCAGAATGATTTTTACAAGGAAGGAAATTTGCCATATCTGTAAGACCTTTGATCATTTAGAATATGATCAAGTTCTGAAGAAGTGCATTTTTTATTTGTAAAAATTATTTTAACAAATATTGGTCAAATGAGTGAACTATATTCATGTGCATAAATATGTAGAACATCTGAAAACCTCTCACATGCATCCAGAGGAATACTACTCTCCTGAGAAGCCATGGAGCAAGGAGGGCTAACAAAGATGGGCATGGACTGAGCAATGTGCAGGGTCTGGGCTGGACACCATGACAAATATCAAATGAACCAGACGGTCCATTAACAGCTGGCTGGAGAAAAAACTTACATAAAGAGAGGTGAATGTGGAAAAGTGAGGGAGTAAGTTAGACAGACAAGCTGAAAAGCTGAAGAAACAGAAGAGTGTTTAAGAGAAACACGTACCCAGTCTTACTGAGATCAATTCAAATCACCCGGCACTGTGATAGGAGATAGGAAACACAAGCTATTTAAGAGAAGCTTTCTGCCCTTGATTGTAATGAGACAGAAATAAATCTGCAATTAACAGTCTCAAAGGCATACTTTCATCTTGGGCACTTGGAAGAAGAGAAACATAGAGCTGACATAAACTTTGATGTAAATGCAGCTTTAAGCATTTTTTCCTTTTCTTTCAGTGATATGGCACCTTCTCCCTTTCAAAAATAGCAGCGTATTAATTCTCTGTTGAATTTTCTCTTTGAAATTTGCGTTTATGTCTGGCATGACTTTACCCCGTGTCACCTGGTCTTGCTCCCCACATTCCTGTTCCTTCTGGCAACATCCACCCAAATTTCAACACATTTTTCCCTCACAAATTTAGCATTAGCTTAAGTCATTAACTATATTTAGAGCTTGTCTTCATCCTTACTGAAACATAAAGGATGGTTGCAATAAAGAGTGTTTTTTTTTATGAAGAAGAAATGTCCATTTTTAATCAGTATGCTTAAATACATCATTTCTGTATTTGAACACGGCTTTGGCAGATGCAGGGTAGGATGAAAACTCCACACTCATTGGAAAACAAACAGGCAGCATTCTTCATTTTATTATGTGAACTCCCCACACAGTATGTCATGTGGAATTTGTGTGGGATCTTATTTACTATATCACAAAAGCTGTCCTTAGTGTATATTTATGCAGAAAAAAACAGGCTGCTTTTATGTAAGTCAAATGTCACACCAGAAAATAATACCCCAGAATGTCTGGAAAGTATTCTGATGTTTTTGATCCACTAAAAAATATAATTTGCCTTTCACAACAACAAATTAACTGCAGGGGTAAGGTATGTATAATAAAAAATAAGGAGGCCTTGTGGCTGTAGAACGAGCGGTCAGGAACCTGGAGAAGGAGATCCCCAGGTTCTTTCCAGGGGCCACCTTAGCCTGAGACAGCCAGGAAAACGGCAGGGCGGCCCCCGCTACACAAGGACCCTGAGCACTCAGAAACAAGGACACTCAGACTGAGCCTGAGTGTGTCTTCGCTCAGTTTCGGTTTCATTCATGTGGGTACTCAAAGATGCCTGTGCTTCTAGTTGTTTCTGCATTCTGTCTTCTCCTTTAGAATCCATTGAACTGAACTGATGACATTTATTTCAGACAAATAAGATAAATTATGTAGTATATAAAATGTAAAAGGTGGAAAGACTGACGCAGGAACATTCCTGGACACAAGAAAATTCAACCCATTGACGTTGAGTGAGACTCAGACCAGAAGTACTGTTTGTTGCTAATATTAGAAGTCATTTAACTGTCAAAGCAAATGGCACTTTATGAGCAAGAAATCAACGGAAAAAAATGAATTATTTATGGTTTTGATAAGGTCATAACCATCACAAAACGCAACAAGGGCAAAGCTGTAAAACTGTCTGTTCAAGTAAAAGCAGCCGTCCCTGAAGAAGGTAACCTGCCTCCTGTCTTACTTTCGCTTTGGGCCTTGCTGCCTCCAACATGGCCCATGTGTGCTCATGTCAGGGGAAAAGTATTTCTTTCCCTTGCCACTATGTGGGAGTTTTTAATGCAGTTCTCTACTCTCCATGAGCTCCTTGGGTGTGTATATTTCCTTAAAAATTATCTCAGTGTGTAAAAAAATTATTTTAAAAACATTTTAAAGAAGAATTGGCTGGACATGGTGTAATCCCAGCACTCTGGGAGGCTTTGGGAGGCCAAGGCAAGAGGATAGCTTGAGGTCAGGAGTTTGAATCTAGCCTGGGCAACACAGTGAGGCTGTAAATTCAAAGTTACAGTCATGCCTTGTGCCACTGCACTCCAGCATGAGTGACAGAGTGAGACCTTGTCTCAAAAAAAAAAAAAAAGAAAGAAAGAAAGTAAAAAGGAAACAATCAGCAGAGGATTAGCAGCAACAGCTCCTAATTCCCTCTTTGTAATTTTCTGGACATTAAAAATAACTGGTCAGTTAGGAGGTAGCTAATTCTGCTGAAAGGTTGTGCAAAGGCTTAGGATAAAATACAGAAACAGGAGCTGAGGAGGCTTCTTTCCCTTTTCAGTGTTGTGGCTTCATATAAAATCTACATGTGAGCTCTAATACTGGTCCATGCATAGCTGTGTGGCTCTGAGAGTCCTGGAGGCCAAGGCTAAGCTCACTATAAAATAAATCAATCGGGACTGTTGAGTTCTCTTTTCAATTCCCAAGCCAAGTACAGTGTCCACCACATAATGTCAAATAAACATTTATGGAAAGGAAGAAAGGGAAGGGAAAAATAAACCAAGAGAATGAAACAGATCGTGAATGGCATTGGTATCCACTGGGTTCCCATATTTCTTGAGAAAATGAACCCTCTAAGCAAAATAGCCAAGTTTTAAGTTTGTTCAAATTTCCTTTAAAGACCAGTTCTGGGGACATAAGAGAAAGACTTTGCTACTGCTAACAAAGTTTGCAAAACATTGAAAAGAAAGGTTTTGGCACAGGCAAAATCTGAAAAGAGGACTAATGAATAGAAACTAGCACTAGCAGATAAATCTTCATATTCTAAAGCTTCCATATTAAAAGTGTGGAAATGGAGAAGAAATAATCGAGACAGATCAATGGATCACAACAACAAATCAAAAATACATAAGGGAATTTCATTTACTATAAAGATATACAATAAAGATATATTATTATAAAGGCAGCATTTCAAGAAAAAGCATTACTCAATAAATGTGTTTAATGCAACCAGGTTAATCATCTAAAAAAAATAATGCCAGATTCCTATTTCATTCCTTATACCAAAATTAATTTCAGATGAATCAAGTTTTCCAAATGTAAAAATGAAGCCATAAGAGAAAGCGAGGGTGAACAGTGAATGTGTGAATAATCTCAAGGGGGGATGGTCTCTTTCTATGCAGGACACAACACTCAAACAAACAACAAACAGGAAAAGTATTTGCAACACAGCTACAAACGCCTGACTTCCTTAATTTAGAGAGCTACTGCTTACTTTACCCATCACACTGGGAAAACTCTGGGGAGGGCCTGGGAAAACATTTACTGAGATACTATTGAAGGGAGTGGTGTTAGATGTAGCATTTCTGGGAGATTTGGCAATATTTACCAAAATTTAGAAAACATGTATCTCAGCAATCCCAGAGCCACAAAGAAATTATCCTAAACTCCCGCCACCCAAGGTTCTGCACCAAGGTTCAGGTTCCAGAAAAAGTAATGTGATCCCAAGTTCATCATTCCTACTGTGGTCAAGGTTAAATCCCACACCCCACTATGTGACTACTGAGGTGACTTATCAGCCCCTTGAAGCCAAATCAGACAGACACCTTACAGACACGGCATCATTGTGGGGCTCACTGGCTGCCCCGTTCCACCTGCCAAGGTCTGTGCCTCCTCACTAGACTCCAGCACCTTGAAATCAGGACAATGTCCTTTCCTCTTTCTAATATCACATTTATATAGCCCAGAGCAGGGCTCAAAATAACATTAGATGGATGAACAAATAAATGAATGAATGTATAAAATGAGATTAGCTAGCTAGCTAGCTAGAAGTACTAGTGGGCAGGTTAAAGACGGGATGGAATCATAGGTAAAAGGTTGAAAAACAAAAACAAAAACAGAGAGGAAGGGATCCAAGACTTCAGAATAGTTTTCTAACAAATTTAAGGTTTGCCTTGTGTGTAAAAACTATATATTAAGTATCCAAAATTATCTTATAATACATGAAGCAAGCCAAGCAGACAATAATGCATGTCAGGCATTTAGCAGGCTGGGTTAGATTTGATGAAACTGAAAACTCTTAAGCTTGGAAACTAGCTTGTTAAATAACAATGTTCCTGTAAACAGGCAGGCTAGATTTATTGTGCCCCTGGGAAATTCTCTGGAATGAACACAGAAAATGCTTCTGTTGATTAGCCTTTTTAGCTTGCGGCTGAGTGTTGACCTAAAAGGGAAAGGCTAGCCCTCCAGATTTTACATAACGTGCCCTTATCAATTCCTGTCAGGAGAACTGTCCCTGTAGGGATGTTAGCAAGACTAACGATTCTGCCTCAGTAACTCAACCTGTGCTCCCCGGAGCCTGCTTGCAAAACAGCAGCTCATCTCTCACACCTGCTTAAGGACTAGAAAGACCAATTTTAAACAGAGGGCCAATGCAAAGAGAAGAGAAGCTAAGGGATATTAATAAAGCTAACAAACGGATTGATATATTCAAAGAAAGGAAACCGAGGCTGAGCATGTGTGATCGCTGGCCCAAGGTCGTGAGGGGACTGGCCGCCAGTCCCAGAACACCCAGGGCTTCCCTCCTCCAGCCACCTCCTCAGTGCTAGCTAGAGAAGCAGGGAGGAGGCATTTCCCAGAGGCAAGCTCTGAATACTCTGCTGTGTTTTCACTGGACAAAGGAAAAGAAAGATTCTCCTCTAAAGACGGCACTGAACACTCATTTAGAGATGGTAACAGAAGCCTCTGTCAGCAACTCAAGGTTCATTTAACCAACTTTTGGGATATTTCCCATACAGTTCTAAAAACGTATGCAAAGCAGGAAGTGAGATAAAAGAGACCTCAAAAATGGTGGGAGTAACTGTAAAATTAGAACGTATTAATAAATGTAAAAACGTTATCAAATGTGAAAATGTATATAGTCGGTTTTTTGGGCTGTGGTAGCTAATCTCCAAAAATGTCATCTCCTTCCAGCTGTCCCTGCTCCCGCCGTGCCCTTGTGGGCAAAACCTTCTATGATTTGCCCCTGTGTAGCCCCCTCCTTGTGAATGTAGGAGAAGCAAAGCCGTGGGCTGACACTTGCTCATAAGAAGCCTTGCTGCTGCCACCTGAGCCTCTTGGAAAGCTTGCCGTGGGTGAGGCCCGACCGCCGAAGAGGGCTTCCTATGAGGAAGTGCATTAGTCACGTAGGAGACAGCCCCAGCTGGCCTGGCCACCTAGCTGAGGCACCAACCTGCACGTGACAAAGCCATCTTGGGGCGTGCAGCCTGCTGAGCATTCCCATGAGTCCTGCCCTGACGCCATCGGACTGCAGCCCCAAGAGAGACCCGAGGGAGAATTGCCCACTCACAGAACAAGAGGGAGAATGAGAAACAATTCACAAAGTTTCTTGCAAAGCAACAGATAACGGAACCATGAGGTAGCCAAGCTGTGAGAAAGCATTAAAATAGATTTATTGCCATAAGACATGAGAAGTATAAACAAAAAAATGTTAACAAACAGTTATAGACCTCTTATGCCTCTTCTTTGAATGGAAGGCCTTAGAAATACTTCCATATTTTCTGAGGTATTTTGAAGGAGCGCAGGTCTGAACACAGAGCACACAGCTGTCGGAAGGAAGACCGGGCATTTCTTCTGCTGGGCTGTGGGAGAAGAAACCTCGTAGGCAGAGAGGGACACAATGGTGACCACAGGAGGGCCCAGGAGGCTGTCAGCTGGAAGATTCAGTGATAACATTTCATTCCCAATCCAAAACACAGTCAGTTCTGCTTGGTTTTTCTCTTACAAACTCTAGTATGCTCTAGGGTTAGAGAGGTACTTATACTGTAAGCATACATGTGCAAATAATTGTGCTAGATTATGTGGCAACCTTACTTTCCCTAGATTTGTCTTACTATATTTCAATCAGACACGAGAGCCTTGAACTCAAATTCAAATCTGAAACAAAGATGAAAGCGCAGACTAGACCAGAGAATCAAAAACAAAACACAATTCAAGGATAGTATAACAAAAACGTATTTCAGATACTGAAGAAAGCTGGTCCTTTGAAACAGACCATGTTCCATGGAGGTCTCCCCTCTAACAAGCCGAGGGCCTTAGGGCACATAACTTCTTTGAGACTTGAGATCTTCGGAACTGTCTTAAGACTATTTCTTACTGGGAAGAAAAACATGGTTCTAAGATCCTTAATGGTGGTATAAGTTCTAGGTAAGAGCCTTAAAGTGAAAGGATAGAAAAAGAGTGAGCAAGAACTATGAGCTGGTACATTAGAAGCATCTGCTGCACGCACACCCTGCACTAGGCCCCTTCATACAAACCTCCTTTAGTCCGCATCATAGCCCTGCACTGAGGGTTCAGTGTTCCCTCTTTGGAGAAGCCACCGCACAGAAAGGTCCAGGCACCAGCGAGGGGTCGTGCGGCGCATCCACTCCAAGTGAGTCTCACAGGGGATCTCAAATGCTCTCTTTCACTCTGCAAGGTATTACCTGCACTGTGGGCTCAGCATTCCAGAGACACACATGGGAATAGGGCCAGGTCCCTGCCTCCAGGAGCTGACAGAAGGCTGGAACAAACACACATGTGCACCATTCATTTCCACAGAAAGTCATTTTTGGATTCAAAGCTGCGTTTGAAATGGGTCTTGCAGGATGAATGGGATTTCACAGATGAAAACTGGTAGTAGAAAACTGCATAGGTGCATGGATTCGTTCAGCAAGCACACACACAAGGGCCTGCTGTGGATGAAGGGCAAATTCTGTCCCACGAAGGCAGAATGAGTGCTGGGAGCTTCAAGCAGCTCTGAGCATTTCTTTTGATGTCTGTTTAGCAAAAGAATTGCTTATTAAATAGACCAACTCACTTTATATTTTGCCACATACACTACAAATTCCCTCTGCCATTCAGGTTTAAAATATTGATTCTGGATATTAGCTGTTCCCAAATTCAAAAGTGCCATTCCTCATAGTTAAAACCTTACACAGGTCCTGGAAACCAACAAGGCCCTGCTGCAGGAGCTGGCACTCCTGCGGTCCCTGCTCCCAGGGATCAAGCCTGGCCGCCACAACTCTGTGCAAGAGCAAACAGTTTCTTGTGATAAGTCAGTTTCTTTTTTGAATCAAAACAGAAATGTTAAGAAGATATGGAGAGCTATTCTTTTATAATCAAGACAATTTTTGCTATGCTTGATATTCTTTTTCAGTTTCCTATTTTAATATTCTCATCTGGTAGACTTCAAGCACCGACCTCTCCTTTTCTTTTAACGAGGTTATCAGTAGACAGATTCTGCTTGCTCTGACTAGGCATGGGGCTTTGTGGCCTTCGGGATTTCTTAGGGGAGACTTGAGACTGGAGAGGTTGAGAACTGTCAAGCTAATGATGTACCCCTTTTCCTTGCCATTCCAACACAAACAGGTACTTCTCTCCAAATCTAGAAATCCTTCTGTAAATAGAACTGCAGATCATTATTCTGCATTTTGCTGAGAACAAGAAGTACGTGAGATATTGCACAAAGTATAGCATTAGGCATAGCTTTTACCAATAAGCTCAAAAATCTAAATTAAAAGAAAACAAAGGGACAGAAAGAAAAGCAGTTTTCTTCTCTTCCACCTCCTTCTCTTCTCCCCTAAAATGTACCACCCACGGGGAGTTGCACAGCTTAGGGCTTAGGCAGAGATGATATTCCATGTACTTTTTCAGGTTTCCCATTTAAGACTGTCACCACCATTATGCCAAATGACAGTAAGGGAGGTGTGGTCACATTAATAAAATGTGGACTGTTCTAGGGCAATGCAGGGCCTGCGTCATGGCTTCCTCTATCCCTGAGAAGCAGAGTGAGGGAAGAGAACGCCTGCAGGGTGACAGTAAAGGAGTATATCAGGGATGGGGTTGCAGAGCACTTCAGAGTCCCCACCGTGAGCTGTCGGAGTCAATCAGGCACTCGGCTCATTGGAACTTCCGTCCCCCCCAGCAGTGAGGGAGGAGAGCAAACCTTGCAAACGACACATCTCAGTTGGAGGACGTGATCGGGGCTGGCATCATCAACCATATGAGATAAGCCTACAGCAGACAGCAGTCAGAGACAATACCCCGGGTTAAAAAAGGAATCTACTCCATTATGAAATAGAAGAAACCTCAGCAAGTTGTTGTCTATGTTCTCTGAGCTGATAAAATGGTATTACAGTGAACTAAGGGTAGCTAGTCTCTCAAAATCCATGCTAATGAAATTCTCTAAGTCCAGAAAAATGAGCAAAACCATCATTTTAAACAAATTTTGATTTTTTTATTTTTATTTGCTTACAAATTTGATTGTGAGCTTTTGAAACAAAAAGGTCTAATTTCCTATTTAATGAAGAATGGCTTTTAAACACCACAACTTAATGCATAGCTGTATCAATATTACATAAATTGACAAAATGTCACACAAAACACGTTGCCTAATTGATTTTGACATGCGCATACATAAAGTAGGACCATTCAGGTAAATACAGAGCTAATAATTACAAGAAGCAAATAACGCCAATTAAAACCACTTTTTAAGGGTTTTAGATTTTCATTCTTTTCCTCATCAAAACGAAGCATGTATTGAACATCTGCCTGTGGCTAAGGTTGTAGTAAGCAGAAAAGTGACTTGCCTAAAGCAGGAGAAATCCTATTACATAAAGATTTTTTTATTTTAAACTTAGGCCCACTCTCCACACACCCACACCCATCAGTTACCTAGCAGTTCCTAATAAGGAGTATGAAATCCAAGTCTGACAACTCACTGGGGACTTCAAGCAAAACCTACTCTGTCCTGTTAAGTGTGCAGCCCTATGAGGCACTGTGACCATCTACAGACTAGGCAGAAGGCAAGCTTCTAATCTGTACTTTTCAGCCAATACCTGAGAAGCTTTTCATGAGTGATACTGACCTTGTTTTTCATTGGTTTTATTTCATTTTCCTCAAGTACTTGTTGCCATTGAAAATTACAGCCGGCGTTACTGTCTTCAATTTATTTGCATCCCTTTTCCATTCCTTTTTTTTTTTTTTTTTTTTTTTTTTTTTTTTGCCTGTGACACAGCCCTCAGGAGGTCCTGAAAACATGTGCCCCTCCAACTACTATTCCTAAAGCAAATCATGCATTTGCTTTTGTGAAAGCATCTGAGGATTAATTTCTCCCTAAAGATGCTGGGTTCAAGTCTATACAGTCTCCCCCAAATACATGTTGTGGGTTTTCGTTCTCCTTCATATTTTTTATTTTAATTTTTTTCTGAGATGGAGTCCTGCTCTATTGCTCAGGCTGGAGTGCAGTAGCACGATCTCGGCTCACTGCAACCTCCTCCTCCCACGTTCAAGCAATTCTCCTGCCTCAGCCTCCCGAGTAGCTGGGATTACAGGCGCCCGCCACCATGCCCAGCTAATATTTGTATTTTTAGTAGAGACAGGGTTTCACCAAGTTGGCCAGGCTGTTCTCAAACTCCTTACCTTGTGATCCGCTTGCCTCAGCCTCCCAAAGTTCTGGGATTACAGGCGTGAACCACCGTGCCCAGCTGGTTCTCCTTACTATTAGGAGGAAAGCTGTCACCAGGCTCCCTGTGAGGTAGCATTTCCAATGACCAAATGCAGTTGTTACTTAAGTCGAAACTCTATACCTGCCTTGTCCAATATGGTAGCTGCTAGCCACACATGACTAACTAAAATTAGATAAAATTTAAAAATCTGCTCTTCAGACACACAAAATCCACATTTCAAGTGACCCATAGTCTCATGTAGCTAGTAGCAATGATACTGAACAGTGCAGAAAGTTCCACTGGGCAGCATTGCTCTAGATCAAGCTTGTCCAACCTGCCCTGAATGTGGCCGAGGATGGTTTTGAATGCAGCCCGACACAAATTTGTAAACTTTCTTAAAACATTATGAGATTTTTTTGTGACTTTTTAGCTCATCAGCTATCATTAGTGTTAGTGTATTTTTAAGTGTGGGTAAAGACAATTCTTTCAGTGTGGCCCAAGGAAGTAAAAAGATTGGACATCCCTGCCCTACATGATGCAAGATGGGCCTGCTTGTGATCCTGGTTCATAAAGAATAGTTTCTACCAGTACACATATAACTGGGAATATTCAACTGAGTAAAAACCACATGGACTGCTGCAGCTCTCCATTCCTCTGAAGAATCCACGGGCAATGTAATACCAAGCCATGCTGTGAGTAGAAGCCTAAGGACCTAGCACACTCTGGACCAGATCCTGAAACTGTTCCTGTGACAGATTTTTACCTCCTAAGTGCATACAACACATTTATGAGAACATGGTGAAGCAAAAATGCTTGAGAAATGGAAGTTACTTTAGTTAATTTCAACTCAGGGTTTACTCAGTTTCTCCTCTCTTTTGTCAAAATTTTCTGTGAAACATGCCAGTCTGCATTGCTTCTCTGATAAGGCAGTATTCTACAGTTAATGTTAACTGAATGAGGATGTTACATTAAAACTCATTGTTCTTATAATTTCATGTAAACCAATAACAAATGCAAAAGATTTTAGAAAACTGGTTTTAACACTTGACTCCAGGATACAAATGGAAGATTATTTCTTTTATTTTTATTCTTTGGGACATGCTATGTCATCCAGGCCTGGAGACCAGTGGTGTGATCACAGCTCACTGCAGCCTAGACCTCTTGGGCTCGAGCAATCCTCCTGCCTTAGGCTCCTGAGTAGCTGTGATGGCAGATGTGCACCACCACACCTGGATAATTTTTGTGTTTTTCATAGACACAGGGTCTCACTTTGTTGCTCAGGCTGGTCTCAAACTCCTGGGCTCAAGAGATCCTCCTGCCTTGGCCTCCCAAAGTGCTGGGATTATAATGCATGAGCCACTGCCCCTGGCCTAGATTCTTTTCTTCTCTTTTTTCTTTTCTTTTCTTTTCTTTTTCAGACAGAGTCTTCCTCTGTTGTCCAGGCTGGAGTGCAGTGGCGCGATCTTGGCTCACCACAACTTCCAACTCCCGGGTTCAAGCAATTCTCCTGCCTCAGCCTGCCGAGTAGCTGGGATTATAGGTATCCACCATCATGCCCGGCTGATTTTTTGTATTTTCAGTAGAGATGGGGTTTCACCATGTTGGCCAGGCTGATCTCGAACTCCTGACCTCATGATCCATCTATCTCGGCCTCCCAAAGGTCTGGGATTACAGGCATGAGCCACCGTGCCCAGCCGATTATTTTTTTGTTTAAAACAAATACTTTGTCTCACTTTTTAAAAACTGAAATTTGCCTGTTTTTCCCAAAAGTACAGTTTTTAAGAAGCTGGTTAACTATTACTAATCAAGTACATCCTAAACTGACTTGATCTCCATGAGTAACCTCTGGACTTTCCCCAGAGCTGTTATGAATTCCTGGGAAGCAGCTGATATATTCTCAAATAAATACCTCATTTTTATAAGTCAGGTCATTCTGACATAATCTTATTTTTAGAAACAAAGCCCATACTTCAGTATATGACAACAATCTGTTCTTAGAAATCTGCAAAATTAAACAAAAAGGAAGCCTCCAGAAGCCTAGAAACATCTTTGAAAGGTGTCCCTACAATTTTAGAGTTCCATAGCTCTGTATAATATCCAATTATGCATGTAAACAGCTGAAAGGAAAAACAACTTCCCTTTACCCATTCTTCATGGACCATCAGGGGAGCTCATGTGGGAGGACAGGCTGACCTGGGACGAGTATGGGAGAAAAAGTGCCTTGCACGTCAATTAACGCCCATGCCTCCTCTGGCTCCCCTTCCTCCACCCCCTGACATTCATGTGCAAATGGTTAAAATAGGATAAAGAGATTATCAGTACAGTTTCCGTGGGGAAGAACATCTAGGAAAGGCAATGCCGTGCAGTCTTAAGGCTGGGAAGGGACGGATGGCAAGGCTCAGGCGCCTGTGCTTGCTCCCCTGAGCTGGTTTTCACCACCAGTGGATGGACGACTCCCTCTCCCTCCAGCTGCCTCTGGGGCTTGCTGCCCTGGAGCCTCCCCAGAGCCAAGACCTAAGAGCCCGATTCTCCAGTGGCCTTTTTTTTTTTTTTTTTTAATTTTGAATATTTCTTAGGTTTATATTTCTAAGGCTATATTAAAGATTATTAGTTGGGTGAACTTTTACAGTGGTTTTAAAGCTAAGTCTGGGTATTCTAGGAAACATCTACCCTAGCGACAGCAACCCGGTGGTCACCACCATTAGTCACACTCCTCTGTACATCTGGTACTGTAGTGATGGAATTGTGACATCTGGTGTGTGCTCTTCTGTATATGGCTTAGATCATTTTTTTTTCTTTTTTTCTTTTTGAGACAGAGTCTCAGTCTGTCACCCAGGCTGGAGGGCAGTGGTGCAATCTCGGCTCACTGCTACCTCTGCCTCCCAGCCTCAGGTGATCCTCTCACCTTAGCCTCCCAAGTAGCTGGGACTACAGGTGTTTGCTATCACGTCCAGTTAATTTTTTTTGTATTTCTGGTAGAGATGAGGTTTCGCCATGTTGGCCAGACTGGGGACCAATTTATAACATTAAATGAATGTATTGGAAGGGTAATGGAGAATATTTTAACTATGTTAGCTATTCTGAAACATGTTGAGTATCACCTCAAAAAAATTCTCACTAGAATACAGTTAATTTTAAGATTATGAAAGCTTTTACTATATAATATTTATTGCTTTCCTCTCTACCACATCTTCTGTAATTTCTTTCTTGGTGCAATTTATGTCAACAATTCATTCAATCATTTCTCTGTGTATGTATGTTTGAGGGTTTTTATTTTTGGTGTCTAAAATTGAAGCAACAATAAACATCCTGTTCTTGTTCTGGTATGTCCTTTGTTTAGTTTATTAAAATTTAAAAAGATTAACTGAGGTAAAATTGGTATACAAAGAACTACACATATTTAATAATGTGTGTAATTTGATGAATTTGGACATAAGCAAACATCCATGATACTATCCGCACAATCAAGGTAATAGATATATCTAGCACCTTACAATGCCTTCTCATGTCCTTTAATTTTTTTTTGTTTTGTTTTTGTGGTAAAATCTATCCTCTTAACGGATTTTGAAGTGCACAATACCATAGTGTTAACTACAGACACGATGTGGTTCAGCAGTTCTCTAGAACTTAACTCATCTTGCATATCTGAAACTTTCACATCCACTGAATAGCAATTCCCCATTTTCCCTACACTGCAGCCCCTGGAAACCACTATAGTACTCTCTGCTTCTATGACATTGACTATATTTATAGACATCTCAAATAAATGGAATTGTGCAATATTTGTTCTGTGACTGGCTTATTTCACTTAGAATAATATCCCCCAGTTTCATCTGTGTTGTCACAAATGGCAGGGTTTCTTTCTTTTTTTAAGCCAAATAATATTTCATTGTTGTATATATCACATTTTTTTATCCATTCCTCTGTTGATGGACAGGTGGGTTGTTTCCATATCTTGGCTATTATGAATAATGCTGCAATAAACATGGGAGTGCAAATATCTCCTCAAGATCCTGTTTTCACTTCTTTTGGATATATACCTATAAGTGGGGATTGCTAGATCGTGTAGTTCTATTTTTCATTTTTTGAAAACCTCCACCTGTTTTCCATAACTGTGGCATTTTACTCCCACTAACAGTGTACAGTATAAGGGCTCCCTTTTCTCCACGTCCTAACACTTGTCTTTTGTGTTTTTTTTTTCATAACTGCCATCCTAACAGATGTGAGGTGATATCTCATTGTAGATCTGGATTTCCTTGATGATTAATAATATTAAACACCTTTTCATACACTTCTTGGCCATTTTTGTATGTCTCCTTTGGAGAAATGTCTGTCAAAATTCTTTGCCTATTTTTAAACTGGGTTACTTGTATTTTTGCTATTGAGTTGTGGAATTCATTATCTTTTTGGAAATTAGCCGGTTATCAGATACACAGTTTGCAAATATATTTCCCCCACTCTGCAGGCTGCCTTTCCAATCTGCTCACTGTTTCCTTTGCTGATATGTCCTTTCGGAGCTAGGGAGTCCATTGTGGTAGTAAGGAGGTGAAGTTTAGAGCTCTATTACCTGAGTTTAAATACTGCCGGTGTCACTGTTTTACCTTGATAAGTACTTTACTCTTTGGGCCCAGTTTCCTCATTTGCTAATCTAGGATAATATTAACTGAAAGTGACAGGATCACATCCATTAAAATTTTATCCACTTAATGTTCATCATCTGTTATTTATCAGCAGATTCCAATTTGAACCACACATTGGATATATACTTCTCACCTCTATTCTGGAAGCTTTGTGGATTTATTCTTTAAGCTTATTATTTTTAAAGCTCCATGTCTCTGACTATCTGGAATCACAGTAATTCCAGATACTCAGAGACATGGAGCTTTAAAAAGTGCTTCTGGACAATAAAACTATGACAATGTTTTTGAGAGTGGTCTATTCCCTAACACTACCTATATACACCGGTCCTAAAATATTTTCTGTGCTAGAGAAAGTAAAGTGCTCAAGGATGTTTCTTTGCAAAGTGTCTGACAGATATAGATGAGATTATCTAGGTTTTTTTTTTTATTATTGAGTTCATCATTGTTACAGAGGTTTTGAAATTTGAAGTTTCTCTTGTTTTTGTGAAATTTTGTAACATTAAACCCAGGGATGGCATAGAATACACTTTCTTTTTCTTTCCTTTTTTTTTTTTTTTTTTTTGAGATGGAGTCTGGCTCTGTCGCCCAGGCTGGAGTGCAGTGGCACAATCTTGGCTCACTGCAATCGCTGCTTCCTGAGTTCAAGCAATTCTCCTGCCTCACCCTCCCAAGTAGCTGGGACTACAGGCACATGCTACCACACCCGGCTAATTTTTGTTATTTTAGTAGAGAAGGGGTTTCACCATGTTAATTAGAATGGTCTCAAACTCCTGACCTCGTGATATGCCCACCTTGGCCTCCCAAAGTGCTGAGATTACAGGTGTGAGCCACTGTGCCCGGCCTTTAACACAATTTCAAATGAATGTGTTGCTGAGCTGGATACTATGAAGTCAGACCACAAACCTCTGTCTTCACATCAGCCCAACCTACCCTTAAATTCCCAAGGGCACTGACTAAAAAGACGAAGTGAGCCCTTCATCAGCACACCTACCCTGCTAACAAGGACCTGGCAGAGCTTTCACCGTATGCGTTGTGTTTGTGTGTTTGTGTTTTGGTTTTGGTGAAGGGGAGAAGACATGTCAGTAGTCTCAAAGTTCTAACTACAGAGCAGACTTTAAATATGAAATGGCTTCCATACGTGCATCTCATTGCCAGGATCAACAACCAAGGACTTCCTGGCAACACTTGGAGATTTTAGAGACATCAGTAACCTTTCTAAAAACGATTTTATGACCATCACTCTAAATGGCTAGGCAAACAAATAATTCAATAGACTACAGAGAATGGGCCACAAAATGACCAGGAGGCACATAATACCATACACAATAATAGAGAAAGGAGCCAAAATTCAGTTTGTTCCGAGATTTACGTGCAAAGTTCCTAACTGACTTAGATGCCTGGATTAAATGTGTCAGGCAAATGAAGAACAACTGCATCTCCATGTGCAAGACAGAAGCTCCTTCTATAATTACCCTCCCCAAATGAAGAGCCACTGGTCCAGTTCAGTTTGAGGTTCCCTATAGGTTATCAGTAAAGGTTTTTTAAAAACCTGTTGGATTGGCCGGGAACAGTGGCTCACACCTGTAATCCCAGCACTTTGGGAGGCTGAGGCGGGCGGATCATGAAGTCAAGAGATCAAGACTATCCTGGCCAACATGGTGAAACCCCACCTCTACTAAAAATACAAACATTAGCTGGGCATGGTAGTGCACACGCATGCAGTCCCATCTACTCGGGAGGCTGAGGCAGGAGAATCGCTTGAACCTGAGGCGGGGTTGCAGTGAGCCAAGATTGCACCACTGCACTCGTGTGGCAACTGAGCAAGACTCCATCTCAAAAAAAACAAAAAACACAAAACACCTGTTGGATGGATCTGGTGGAGGGTGATTTAGAGAATAACTAGAAAAAGCTAAATGGACCCAAGATTTGGCCCCCTGGCTGCTTCCCACTTTGGCCACAGTGATGGCTTCACTGCTCTGGAATGCTTTCCAGATTTTTGCCTTCATCTTCTTGCTGCCCCTTTTGACTCTGCCACTATTAGGACTTACACATGAAAGGAGTACAGAAACTCCTAAATCACTTAAATTCTTTAAAAAGGGTTGTTTGAAAGAGCTAATCTAATTAACAGGGGAAAAATGCCTTTCCTTGCATTTCAGGACAATTGTTCCTACTACAGAAGAACCTTTAACAACCTTCCCACGCTAAACTGTGGAGACTTTTGATTTTATACAACCCGAAGCCCACTGAAAATCTGTCAGCTTCCTCCACCTATTGTCAAAGAAATTTAATTTGGAATCAAAGTAAAAGATTCTTTCCGAACTCTCAGCTTGCTATGGGACTTACAGTGACGCTGGGTCCATTTCCTGCAGCCCTGGGACGCTTGCAAGTGAGGATCTTAGGGATCCTTGTTGATTGCAGTGGGCAAAATGCACAGGGAATGCAGGGAATGTGGCATGGTGTTCTGTATTCCTTCTCACTCTGCATTGTTTATCCTTGCTCAAATAACCTATATTTATTCCTCAGTTGGAGGTTAAATTTCTTCTGTATCATGAGTGAGGCATAAAATTATAAAACAGATAAGTATAATCCTCTACATTCCTCACAGCGACCATTTCCCTACCTCCTTCCACACACAAACAACTTTTCAGCAGTCAAGTGGTATGTGTCCTTCTTTTTTCCTTTTAATCTCAGGATCATTTATTCTATTAAGGACATTTAATGGAATGACCAAATGACAAAGAAGAAAAAGGTGCTTTGCGTAAGAGTTTCCTTTTTCCATTTCTGGCTTTAATCATGAGGCTATGGCTTTAAGAAAAGAGAATACCTGCAGTGATAAAAGAACTGTATTTCAACGAATGGTTACATTTTTATAAATCTTTTAGAATTTGTGGATATGTTTTATTAATAAAATATTTACACCTCAAGTTTATAAAGGAATAGACAAAATTTACATAGGGTTTGACAGTCTCATGTATTTGGTGGTAAAATTATCACAATTTACATCCACTCTTAACAATGTTATTAATAAACAAAACGTTTATGACAAGTATGGAAATTCTTAGAAGGTAAAAATTCCCAGGAAAATGATTTTAGGCTGAAAGCTATACTAGGGTATCCCAACTAAAACAAGAATATCCTAGTGATTATTCTCTCCTTTAACAGAACTTGAAAGTATACTTTTTCTATTAAATTATGCAGCATGTGCTCATAATCTGTATTTGTTGCCATGTTGAACTCACAATAGGAAAAATAAACTGAACATCTTCTGAAACATCTTTTGAATAAACTAAGCAGATGTCTTATAGCATCCTTTTAAAATACAGCTGGAGAAACCTTAGAGCTCGTCTTTTTCAATGGTTCTCAACAGATGCCCCCTGGACCACCTATATTAGGACCATGTTGGGGGTATACTGAACATGCAGGCTGTCAGCCCCACCCCAAACCCAGCAAATTTTAGAGGGTAGAGCCCAGACATCTACAGTGTTACCAAGCACCTTATTTCATTCTTCCATACACTAAACTTTGAGAACCCCTGTTGTTCTATCTTTTCCATTTTCCAACAAAGAAACTCTAACCCAGGTTGTCCAAGACAGAGTGGCAGAGGTAGGCAGAACTTAATCCAATAGTAAAAATACCACACTGTTCTGTAATATAACATTTACTGAAAACTAAACCACAGAAAAGCAGAATGGCTATTTATATTAAAGTTCTGCAACTTACAGTAATATTTTAGGCCTTTCTCATTCATTCCTTTATTCCACAAACCTTTATTGAATGCCCGCACTACCTAAGGCATTGACACTATAGCCATTTAAGTTTACAGCTGAGCAGAGATGAGACATTAAACAAAGAGACACAGTTCAAGGTAGGCTGCCACAAACACCACAGGAGTAGGTTAACTAAAGGGATCAAAAAGTTTTAAGCGGCTAGCCCTCACCTCTGGTTCAGACGACCGAGAAAGACTTCACAGAGGAGGGGCTGTTCTGGCCATGGCTGAGCTAGCAACAGATACGGATGGACAAGGGAGAAACTCGCCTTACTATTCTCGGTCACTAGCAAATGTAAACATTAAAGGCTTCCGTCATCCTGGGGCTGCAGCCTGCAAAGGAAGTGCCTTATACAAACTAAAAATGAGAGGAGAAAGAAAACAGGATCCTCAGTTTAGGTATGGAATCTCTAACCCTGCTTTCCCTGACTCCCACCAGTCAGATACTCCTCCTTTTCGGGCTTTGTTGTAAATCTGGATCCTGTCTACCTCCCTCAACTTGTGATAGGGAATCCAAACACTCACCATTGATAACACAGATTATCCTTTTAGGGGACTGGCAATCTCCCCGGGGTCAGAAAGTGAGTGCGTGTCAGCTACCAGGCTCATGCAGCCACCCTGAGCCCAGGCCAGTGTTCCTACCACTGCACAGTTCCCTGGCAAGAGAACTCGTGGAGATAGTATTTGGGAGAGGAAAGGGAATCCAGAGCAGCACTTCTGAAGGCTGTGGGGAGGACTGCAGGCTGTGAGGCTTTGTTCCTGGCTCCTTTTTCTTTTCCTACTCTGTTAGCAGTAAGAGCTCCCCATCCATGTTTGGGCTATGGCCATGCCGTGTGGCAGTACAGTCAGCAGACAACTGTCCTGTGTTTTTAAGCTTTAAAACACAAAGACACTAAAAGCTGATAAACAATCAGCTTTTCTTTGCTTCCTTAGATCAGTATTTTAAAAAAAAAAAAAAAGCAGGGAAAGGAAAACAGAGAACTGACCTAGAATTGCCAACCTTTTATTTTGGCATCTAAGAACATTTGAAAAATAAGCAAAATAGAAAAGCCTCCATTTCAGTAAAGAGCAGTCCTTTACGTAAATTCAGATTATAAAAACAAACGTGATGTTTTATCTGTTTTTTGAAAATCATTTTTCCTTGGACTAGTAAAAGTAAAAATTGCATCATGTGGCCCCATCTGTAGTACTTAGAAACAGCTGCAGGCTGTTTAAGTTTCTATAAGTTTCTATAAGCGTAGCTCAGGGATTCAAAAAAGAAGGGGGAAGAAGGTTTGGGACGGGAAAGGAAAAAGCAAAAGCATTAAGGGTTTTTCAAGACACACCAACAAGCATAAAGTTCCACTCGACAATTTCGGATTTGAAAACCCCTCATCATCTATAATCCAGGCTGTGCCTGTTCTTTGAGCCAACAGAACCAAACTGGATGAGATGCCAATTTAAAAATACTGTGTGCTCTAAATAAATTTAAACATCAGCAGTGTAGAAAAACCACATTATATCAAAACATATTGTTTAAGGTACTAAGAAATGTCTTAGCAAAACTTAATAAATGCTCTGAAAGCGTATCATGCCATCATCACCATCACTCATTAAATTTTTATTTTATTATTTAAACATTTTTATTATTTAAAAAATTTTCAGATTCAGGCCAATGTTAAAAGATACGAGACAGAAAACAAAATGAAATATTAAAAAGGAAGATAAAATATGCATTTTTAAATGATGTGTTTATAGGAATCAAATGGGAAACAATTAAATTTAATTTACAGCTGAGGGTCCCTGTAGTCACAGTTACCTGGGAGGCTGAGGCAGGAGGATTCTTTCAGCCCAGGATTTTGAGGCTGCAGTGAGCTATGACCGCGCCTGTGATTAGCTGCTGCACTGTACCCTGAGCCATAGTAGAGACCATGTCTTAAAAAAAAAAAAAGTAGGTGAATACAAGATATACAAAACCAGATTACTAGTACTACCAGTTTGAAAATATAAAAAAGATCAAAAGACAAACTATAAAATAAGTAATAACATAACAATAACCATAATGAGAAATATGCAGGACCTATTTAGAGAAAATTGGAAAATTTTGTGAGAAATATAAAAAGTAAGGTTTAGATAAATGCTTAGTACATGTCATGGGCTTGGTGGTAAAGACTAAAACCTTTTAAATAAACAGTTTTTCCCCAAATAGTCTGTAAGTTAAACATAAATTTTCCAAAGTTCATCTGAAAAAACAAACAGGGAAGAACAAAGAAAGTTTTGCAGAAGAGTCCTGCAGGGGTATTGGCCCTATCAGATGTCACATCATGTAAGCCCTGTGGCACAAACAGAAGGACAGGCAAGCAGAACCATGGACCAGAGAAGACAACACAGAAGAAAAACCCATCCATGTTCAGAAGATACCACAAATCCATCAAATTCAATTGAGAAAAGATGGCATCCACTAGGTGACAGTTCAGACCAAAACCAAGAGCCCCTCACCTGATTCTATACGGTGAAATACATTCCACATGAATTTAGAGTTTAGCAACAAAAATTTTGTGAGATAGAAAAATACATTAGATTCTTTTGTTGTTGTTGTTGTCGTTGAGACACAGTTTCGCTGTTGTTGCCCAAGCTGGACTGCAATGGCACGATCTCAGCTCACTGCAACCTCTACCTCCCAGGTTCAAGCCATTCTCCTGCCTCAGCCTCCTGAGTAGCTGGGATTACAGGCACGCACCACCACACCCAGCTAATTTTCTGTATTTTTAGTAGAGATGGGGTTTCACCATGTTAGCCAGGCTGGTCTTGAACTCCTGACCTCAGATGATCCGCCTGCCTCAGCCTCCCAAAGTGCTGGGATTACAGACGTGAGCTACCACACATAGCCTATATTAGATATTTTTAAACACTTCTAGAAAAGACATGACTTTCTAAGCTAAAAAATAATAGAAGAATCTAAAAAGAAGAGAGTAACATATTTTATCATCTACAAATCTTAAACTTCTATTTTTATTTTTAAAATACACTTAAATGCAAACACCAAATTGGAAAAGATATGTGTAGCAAAAGTGATCATCAAAAGACTAATCACGTTCTAATAAACAGAGCTATAACATTTGTATAAGATTTTTGGTAGCTCAATAAGCTAGGACAAGCTTTGGGGAAGGCAATTTGGCAATGTATATAACTGGAGCCTTGAATATATTTGTATCTATGACCCAGTAATTCCACTTCTGGGAATCTAGCCTAAGGAAACAATCCACATATAATAAATATTCTGTGTACAAAGATACTCTTCATAGGGAAAAAAACTGAAACAATATAAAAGCATATTATAGTTTAAACTATGTAAAATTTTTAAATGATGCTAAGAGTGTAGAATAATATTTCAAAGTGTTTATAATAAAATGTTAAAGAAAAAAGATACTAAATTGCATATTCAGTAAAAATACAATTTTATTTTTTAAATCTAGATTTATATATAAAAATATTACAATATTTATGTAAACACTATTATATCCATTTTATATATGTATATACATACATATGTGCATGTCATATGTATCATACATTTATACATATATAGAAATGTATTAGGTATTATAATAATATAGAAATATATGTGATAGGAATATACACACACACACACACACACACATACACACACATATCACTTGCTTAATGCCTTTATTCAAAAAAAGAAGGCATCGAGGCTAAGACATCAATATATTATTACCATTCATTTCAAAGTGTAATTTAATTAATTCTCAGAGCATCCTAAAGTTCCACTTTTTTCCCACCAAAATAAAGTCATAAAGAAACACTTGATTAATGAATTAAATGTATATTGAAGAGTCCTTCTCATATTTAAAACTATCAGGCATTTAAATACAAATATAATGATTTAGTTTCCTAAAATGGTGAGCAACACACAAACATTCTGGATAAAAGTTCTTTCTTGTTTCTACTTCCACCAGCGTACCTCCTGAAACTACATTCTCTCTCTACATAAGGAGTGGCTCCGGCTCCGTGTCCCAGAGCTCCAGCAGCTCTCACGCATTTTCACCGCAGCCATTAGAATGACCCCAGTGTGTAGCCACACACCCTGACTGCAGCACAGAGGAATGTGGAATGCAATGGGATGGCATCAGCAGTGCTCAAGAGTGGGGCTAAAAGCCCAGCAAGAATCACAGGAGAACTTAGAACTGCATTCTGAGGCAGCAGGAACGGACTGGATCTAATCTAGTGCTATCGCTGCAAAATGCCCAGGAAATGTGGACTCCTGCTCCCCGAGAGAGGTGCAAAGATGCTCCCTTAGCTGGGTAGAGAACTCTGGGAAGATAAATAAGCAAGCAGGCCTCAAAATAAATCAACACATTGCATGTATGCAGAACGTTTTAGTGTTAAATACAAGATAATCTTCGAGTGCTTGTCATTTCAAGTGTTTATAAGATTCCACGGGCCCTGTTGTAATGTTCTTATCATCTGCAAGCTGAAAGACATATCAGAAATTTATTAAGTTTGTAAATAAAACTGCTATGTTTGTGATCACTTAATTATTGTAAAATTTAATATATTTTGTACAAAGGATGGTAAGTTTGCCTCTCAGACATTTTAAATGCTTAAACTAAAATATATTAAACCTACAAATGTAGTTTTAAATGTTTGAGGGAAATCCAATTAGCTAAAATTAATCAACGATCACTCTTATTTTATGCAAAAAGAATTAGATGTGTTAATAGAATAACAAGTCTTATAAATTGAAAAGGAAAAGAAAAACTAGCTTTTAAAAAGTCTGACTTCAATAAACTGAATGTTATTTTTGAACACCAGTAACTACAACAGTTTTTTTGTGAGGACAGCCGCCCTCCTGGACATTACAAACTAGCATTAACTCACCCAACCTCTCCAGCAGCCAGGGTGCAGAGATGTAAGCTACGCTCCATGGAGCAGGCACACCCATGGCAAACTCTGATACGAATGTTATGGTAGTCCCTAGCCTCTCCACGGTCCTCTCTCACTTTTAGCTGGCACTGAGTAATCCATTCCATCCTCCAGAACAGACCCATGCTGTGAGGCATTCTCCAGTCAAAGTGGTTTTGCTAAAGAAAGTCATTTAGTAAATGACTTACTGAACTACTTAGTAAATGACTAAGTCTTTTGTTGTTGTTGTTGTTGTTGTTTTAATTGTATTTTAGGTATTAAGGTACATGTGAAGAACATGCAAGATTGTTGCATAGGTACACACATGGCAGTGTGATTTGCTGCCTTCCTCCCCATCACGATTAAGTCTTTAGTAAATGACTTCACTAAACTGCTAACCATAGAGAAATGGTTAATAGAATTGTTTCCCACATACCATATAACAAAACAATTTTAATTTCTTCCATTATTTATGTCCTTTCTTCTGCTCAAAAGTTGCCTTGCCTGCCAGCTTCACTGTCTCTCTTTTCTCCTCCTCCAGGCCCCTCGTCAGATTCAGATCTGGCCCTCAGTGTATGCCCCACTCAACAAAACAAAAGATCTACCATGGGTCAGAGAGTGGCCATCCACCTTCACTCTGAGTCCACAGTGCCAGGTGTGAAAGCCCAATGAAACTGGGAGGAGACGAAGGGGATCCTGCTGCCACAAAATTAGTTTTTTCTCATATCATTTAAAATGAAATGACTGCTGTACATAATTTGAATCGAAATAAGAGATAACAGGAAACAGGCCATCTGAAGGGAACAGCAGAGGCACTTCACTACTTTGCCTAAATCTTTTTTTTTTTTTTTGGAGATGGAGTCTCAGTCTGTCACTCAGGCTGGAGTGCAGTGGTGTGATCTCAGCTCTCTGCAACCTCAGCTTCCTGGGTTCAAGCACTTCTCCTGCCTCAGCCTCCTGAGTAGCTGGGATTACAAGTGCCTGTCACCACACCCGGCTAATTTTTGTATTTTTAGTAGAGATGGGGTTTCACCATGTTGGCCAGGCTGATCTCGAACTCCTGATCTCATGATCCACCCACCTCAGCCTCCCAAAGTGTTGGGATTACAGGCCTGAGCCACTGCGCCCAGCCTATTTTACTTAAATCTTAATGGGCCCAGTAAATATCTTTAAACTGGAAAAGGCTGGAGATGGGGAAGAGCATTCCAACAACTTCAAGGCACAGTGAATTACTCCCACTGCAATGAAAAGCAATTACCTATGTTTCTGTGCAGCCATTGTTGGTGTGGTTTCCTAAGGGAAAAAATGGACACCTGTCAGGAAACGGAAGCCAGAGGAATGTTTCTCAGTTTTCTGAAAAGAGCAAAAAGTAATGTTCTGGAAACTACACACTGGTAAATATGGCCTCAAGTCCTAACAAAATCCTAAGACAGACTGTTAAATGAATGTTTGGTTGTGAAACAAATGGAGTACGTTCAGCTAAAAATATGTTGAAAATGATTAGGTTATCCTCTAGTCCTTCACAGAGGACTTGGTGAGACAGTACATCTCTAGACAACTGCTAATGGGGGAAAGGTAATCCTATTTCACTACACCTGCATCTATTGTTAAAAAAGCAGAATCATTAGAAAATCAATGCCAGAGAGTGAAAGCTATAAATAAGGAGAAACTTTGCCAGTGAGATATCTACTTCTTCCAGTGCAGCCCAGTGAAGCCTGCAGTCTAGAGCTTGGATCAATGCATGCTCTCTACAAAGGTACCAGGGAGACAAGGGAGCTGAGGAGCCACTGGAACCAGCCCAAGCTCTACCTCCCTGCCAGGTACCTTGGTGCAGGACCCACATTCTCCTAGAGCAGCATCTTTTCTGAAGATGTTTTTTTGTGGCCCTGCGAACAACTGAATGAAGTCAGGAGCTGGAAGCTTAAATCCTTTTTCTTCCGTGCAATACTCTGAACCCCTCCCTGGGCTGCAGTCCCTTATGAATGGGTGTGAGGTGGCCTTCCAGACTGACGGTGAGGACTAAATATCAACAGATAGGAGGAGCATCAAATGCAGTGTCTTGTGCCATCATAGGAAAATCCCCAAGGGAAACAGATCTCTGAAGTCTTCCTACTCTCCAATTCTGAGATTCTGTGACTAGAGTTAGAAATGGGAAACTCTTGACTCAGATCCTTTTTGGTCATCATCTTTTCTTTGCAGTAAAAATGTAAAATGTGAACTGAAAAATGGGATTTCCTGAATAGCAGTTTGTTTTTCTATTCTTCCCATCTTGTAGAGTACAGGCAACTCTCATCTTATTTGTGCTTCACTTTATTGCACTTTGCAGTTACTGAATTTTTTATAAATTGAAGGTTTGTGGCAATTCTGTGTTAAGCATGTCTACTGGCACCATTTTTTCTAACAGCATATGCTCCCTTTGTGTTTCCATGTCACATTTTGGTAATTCTCACAATATTTCAAACTTTTTCATCATTCTTCTATCTGTTGCAGCGATCTGTGATCAGCAACATTTGATGTTACCACTGTAATTGCTTTGGGGCACCACAAACCCTACCCATAGAAGATGGTTACCTTAATCTACAAATGTTGTGTGTGTTCTGACTGTTCCACTGACGGGCCATTCCCCCATCTCTTCCCCTCTCCTTAGGCCTCCCTATTCCCTGAGACACAACAATATTTAAATCAGGCCAATTAAAATATTGAAAGGTCTTGACTGAGCCAACAACCTCAAGACCTTTCACAAGCAACAGGATCATGACTTGCTAAAGGTCCAGATAATCATTAGCATTTTTAACAATGAAATATTTTAAAATAAAGGTATATACATTGTTTTTTCAGACATAATGCCTTTACACAGTTAGTAAACTACAGTATAGTACAAACATATTTTATATGCACTGGGAAACCAAAATATTAGTATGACTGACTTCATTGTGATATTTGCTTTACTGCAGTGGTCTGGAACCTAACCCACAATACCCCCAAGGTATGTCTCTAAGCGATAAAAACCAAGACTTCTGAAGTAGTAGGTTTATGCTTGTTCCCCTGTGAAATAAGGTGCTCAAAGGTCATAAAATAATGATCTTTGATGCCCTATTTTTATTTGTGTTATATCAGTTACCAGAAAGTAATATTTATGTAATAGGTAGATTTTTACGCAAAAGGTGGGGAAATTCCATCTGACCAGGTTTAGCTTTTACTGGTGATTTCATTAAGTATCTGTGTGGGGCCAGATGGTAGAAATGAAGTCATTTAAGGGACACATATTGAAGGATGTGCACTATGTACATATCTGAGACATAGTGATTTTGAAATTTGCAAAATTGGCCAGGCGTGGTGGCTCACACCCATAATCCCAGCACTTTGGGAGACTGAGGCGGGCAGATCACTTGAGATCAGGAGTTTAAGACCAGCCTGATCAACATGATGAAGCCCTGTCTCTACTAAAAATACAAAAATCAGCTGGGTATCGTGGCACATTTCTGTAGTCTCAGCTACCTAGGAGACTGAGGCGGGAGAATCACTTGAACCCTGGAGGCAGAGGTTATAGTGAGTCGAGACTGCGCCACTGCACTCCAGCCTGGGTGACAGAGTGAGACTCTATCTCAAAAACAAAAATATGCAAAATTGATAAAAGCATATACATAAAGGAATATGAACATAGGTGTTTTAGACTGTTGGGCTCCTATAACAAAATCCCATAGGCTGGGTAGGCTCTGTGGCTTTGCTGAGCACAGCCCACAGCAGACATTGCGGGTTGTGCTCAGGTGCCTGCAGCTCTCCCAGGCTGGAATCGAATACCCGTGGCTCTACTGGTCTGGAGTCACGAGGTGCCTTACCCTCACAGCAGCCTCTGCTTGGCTCACTTGACCAAGGCTTCCAGTTGCTGCATTCTTCAAAATCTAGGTGAGTGCAGCAACACCCCTACAGCTTGGGCACTCTGCATACCTACAGAGATGGTACTCCCAGGGGTGACAAGGTTTTCTGTGTCCTCTGGAGGGGCAGCCACTGCCACACCTGGGTCTACTAAAGCCAAACCTGGGGTGGCTGAGGATCCCTTTCCTAGAATGTGCGGAGTAGAGCTTTGAGGTGATGCCTGGTAGTGCAGGAAGAACAGGGGTCCCAAATTTCATCCTCGGCCCATCCTTTCAAATTGTTCTGCCAAGGCCCTTGCATTCTGGCCCTGTGATGACAGTGTAGCCCCAATAATCTCCAAAACGTCTTCAAAGTCATTCTCCCATTGTCTAGATGACCGCACCTGGTGAATTCACACCAATCTTATCAAAGGGTTGCTTGGTCACACCCTTGGTGTTCTCTCCCAAACACACTTCCACAGTATAAACAGGTTTAGAATTGTCCAAATGTTTAAGTTCTTCTTCCCTCTTGATTGAAAATTCTGCCTTTAAATCATTATTCTTTTCTCACATTTTACTATAAGCACTTAACAGAAGCTAATCTGCATCTTTGACACTTTGCTTGGAAATTTTTTGTGCCAAATATCCTATTTCATTGCTCATAAGTCCTACCTTCCACAAAATGTGAGGACCCAAACACAACTCAGTCAAATTCTTTGCCGTTTTATAACAATGATCATGTTTCCTCTGGTTTCTAATAACATGTTCCTAATTTCCATCTGAGACCTTATCAGAATTACCTTTACGGTCCATATTTCTAACAATATTCTGATCACAGCCACTTAAGCTTTCTGTAAGAAGATAGAGGCTTTCTTTACAGCTCTCCTTCTCTCCTTCTAAGCTCTCACCAGAATTGCCCTTTAGGGTCCATTCAAAGCAATCTAAGCGTTTGCTAGTATGCACCTCAAAACTCTTCTTGTCTCTATCCATCATCCAGTTCCAAAGCCACCTCCACATTTCTAGGTATTTGTTATAACAACCACCCCACTCCCAGTACCAGTTTCTGTATTTGTCCATTTAGGCTACCATAACAAAATACCATAGGCCAAGTAGCTTATAAACAACAGCAATTTATTTCTCTGGAGGCTGAGAAGTCCAAGTTCAAGGTGCCAGCAGACCCAGTGTCTGGTGAGAGCCTACTCTGTCTTCTGTCCTCACATGATGTAAGGAGGCAGGACAGCTCTCTGGGGCCTCTTCTATAAGTGCACCAATCTCATTTGTTAGGGCTCTCTACTCCATGACCTAATCACCTCCAAAAGGTCCCATCTCCTAACACCATCACTTTAAGGGTTAGGATTTCAACATATGAATTTTAAGGGAGCACAAATGATATGGTTTGGCTGTGTACCCACCAAATCTCATCTTGGATTGTAACTCCCACCGTTCCCACATGTCATGGGAGGAACCCAGTGGGAGGTGATTGAATGATGGGGGTGGGTCTTTCCTGTGCTGTTCTCCTGATAGTGAATAAGTCTCAAGAGAGTTGATGGTTTTAAAAAGAAGAGTTTCCCTTCACAAGCTCTGTCCTCTTGTCTTGCCACGATGTGAGATGTGCCTTTCACTTTCCACCATGATTGTGAGGCCTCCCCAGCCACGTGGAACTTTAAGTCCAATAAACCTCTTTCTTCTCTAAATTGCCCAGCCTTGCATATGTCTTTATCAGCAACATGAAAATGGACGAATACAGTAAACTTCTATCAGGAGTGGAGTGCTGCTGAAAAGATGCCTGAAAATGTGGAAGCAACTTTGGAACTAGGTAACAGGCAGAGGCTGGAACAGTTTGGAGGGCTCAGAATAAGACAGGAAAATGTGAGAAAGTTTGGAACTTCCTAGAGACTTGTTGAATGGATTTGACAAAAAATGCTGATAGTGATATGAACAATAAGGTCCAGGTTGAGGGGGTCTCAGATGGAGATGAGAAACTTGTTGTGAACTGGAGCAAAGGTGACTTTTGTTATGTTTTAGCAAAGAGACTGGCAGCCTTTTGCCCATGCCCTAGAGATTTGTGGAACCTTGACCTTGAGAGAGATGATTTAGGGTATCTGGTAGAAGAAATTTCTAAGCAGCAAACATTCAAGAAGTGACTTGGGTGCTGTTAAAGGTATTCTATTTTATAAGGGAAGCAGAGCATAAAAGTTCAGAAAATTTGCACCCTGACAATGCAATAGAAAAGAAAATTCCATTTTCTTAGGAGAAATTCAAGCTGGATGCAGAAATTGCATAAGTAATGAGTCAAATGTTAATCCCCAAGACAATGAGGAAAATGTCTCCAAGGCATGTCAGTGGTCTTCATGGCAGCCCCTACCCATCACAGGCCCAGAGGCCTAGGAGGAAAACACGGTTTTGTGGGCCAGGCCCAGGGTCCCCCTGCTGTGTGCAATCTAGGGACTTGGTGCCCTGTCGCCCAGTTGTGAGTAAAAGGGGCCAAGGTACAGCTCAGGCCATGGCTTCAGAGGGCTTCCCAGGCGTTGGCAGTTTCCATGTGGTGTTGAGCCTGCAGGTGCACAGAAGTCAAGGTTTGGAAACCTCCACCTAGATTTCAGAGGAATATGGAACTGTCTGGATGTCCAGGCAGAAGTTTGCTGCAGAGGTGAGGCTCTCATGGAGAACCTCTGTTATGGCAGTGCAAAAGGGAAATGTGGGGTCAGAGTTCCCACACAGAGTCCATACTTGGGTATGGCCTAGTAGAGCTGTGAGAAGAGGGCCACTGTCCTCCAGACCCCAAATCCACCAACAGCTTGCACCATGTGCCTGGAAAAGCCACAGAGACTGACTACCAGTCTGTGAAAGCAGCCAGGTTGTACCCTGAAAAGCCACAGGGGAAGAGCTGTCCAAGACCATGGGAATCCACCTCTTGCATCAGTGTGACCTAGATATGAGACATGGAGTCAAAGGAGATCATTTTGGAGTTTTAAGATTTGACTGCCCTGCTGGATTTCAGACTTGCATGGGGCCTGTAGCCCCTTTGTTTTGGCCAATTTCTCCCATTTCTAACGGCTTTATTTACTCAATGCCTGTACCCTCATTGCATTTAGGAAGTAACTAACTTGCTTTTGATTTTACAGGCTTATAGGCAGACGAGACATGCCTTGTCTCAGATGAGACACTGGACTGCGGACTTTTGAGTTAATGCTGAAATGAGTTAAGACTTTTGGGGGACTGTCAAAAAGGCATGATTGGTTTTGAAATGTGAGCACATGACATTTGGGAGGGGCCAGGAGCAGAATGATATGGTTTGGCTGTGTCCCCACCCAAATCTTATCTTGAATTGTAACACAATTTCTAGGTGTCATGGAAAGACTGAGGTTGTTGAATGAAAAGAGCACAAAGAAGAGATGACAGGCCAGGTACAGTGGCTCATGCCTGTAGTTCCGGTACTTTGGGAGGCCGAGGTGGGCTGATCACCTGAGGCCAAGAGTTGGAGACCATCCTGGCCCACATGGTGAAACCCCGTCTCTACTAAAAGCACAAAAATTAGCTGGTCATGGTGGCAAGCACCTATAGTCCCAGCTACTCAGGAGGCTGTGGCAGGAGAATTGCTTGAACCCGGGAGGCGGAGGTTGCAGTGAGCCGAGATTGTACCACTGCACTCTAGCCTGGTGACAGAGCAAGACTCCATCTCAAAAAAAAAAAAGAAGAAAAACGAAAAAAGAAAAAAAACATTAAATTGTCAATCCCATTTAAGAAAACTATCTTTTCTATCTGATATTCCAAGTTTTGACTTAAGTGATTTCAGGCAAGCCCGGCCTCTATAAACAAAGTGAGGCTGTTCTCAAAACACACTAGGAGGGAACCCTTGCCAGGCTCCTTGTCTTGCCCACCTCCCCCCCCACACATATACTTGGTGACTTCTGGCTTGGAGAAGGGTGAGTGGGGAAGAAGCAAAACTTTCCAACTGGTCTATGTGTCAACGTTTTCAAGCTCCATATGAAGCCCAAGATGAATAATTTATAAAGGCACAAACCTTGCATGTCACATTGTTTAGCTTTCTTACGTGATCAAATGTACTTATAACATCATGTAATATTTATCTAGAAGTATCTTCTTGTCACTTGGTAAAACAGTGTGTAAAAATTAAAGCCTAGAAGAAATGCCAGATATAGGTGAAGGGGAGGAAAGCAGCAAATCACACTGCCACGTGTG